>CM070028.1:11539535-11814535 GCA_036247105.1 Cirrhinus mrigala
ATTCTGACAAAACTGTAGATTTTCTGCAGGCTTTTTTTTTTTTTTTCTTTTTTTTTTTTTTTGTTTTTGTTTTTTTTTTTGTTTTTTTTTAAAGCTACATTGTTGTGTCTTTCCAGAAAGGGCACTTGGAGACTCCAAAATGACACCTGATATACATATAAAATAAGAAGACTATATAATTCAGAACTACTGTGCAAACCTCAGAGCACAAGAAAAACATTACAGAACATAATTTTCAAAAACACTTCATAATGTATGTACGCAGTCCAACTGCAAAAACTATAAGGACCACATTGAGATGTTGACAGATCATTAAACCAGTTGCTTTAACCTTGTCTAGGCAGGGGACAGACGCCCTTGCATGTAGGAAGTGGCTCAGAACAAGGTTTTTAACTGGGTGGAATCACATCTGCTCTGGTGTATTTAGGACGGTTTCACTACGCAACATCCATTAGGGCTCCAAATTCGCACATTCAAAAAATAAATTATGAGATTTGATGAGTATGAAGCTTCAAAAGTGTCTAAGCTCTTAGCAGCTTTATATATATATATATATATATGTGTGTGTGTTCTAGGGACAATTCCAACCGTTTCACTATTTGTATCACTCCGCTTGCAGTATGTCTCACCACAGCGAGTGTCATGGTAAATAATACTGTTCTTGTGTTACAGAGGTTTTTTTAGGCAAGAATGTACTTGTTTAGACTTCAAATATGCGGTTTGTTAATAAAAGATAAAGTTTATTTAAAATTGTAGTTAAAGGGGTCCTGTTATGCTCTTCAAAGTCTTGATTTTGTTTTGGGGGTGTACTAGAACATGCTTTCATGCTTGGTGGTTCGAAAAAACGCATTAATTTTAACATAATTTACATTATTACAAAACATTTCTCCCAGCTTGGCACAAATGGCTCGATAAGTTCCGGGTTTAATGAAGGCCCGCCTTCCGAAAACCAAAATGTGTTGTGATTGGTTAGCTGTCCCCCATGTCAGCCATTTTGGGTGTCGGCCATATTGAATTTTGTCCAAAAATGCTATATTTTACGAACGCATTGACGTATCGTTACGAAACTCGCTGTGTCTTCGGCACAATGCCCAGACAGTACTCAATAAGTTTGGGGGCAGCGCCACCTTGTGGTCAAAAGTTATAAAGAAATTTACAAAAATGCTAATAACTTCTGCTTACATTAGCCTATTGTAATGAAAGTGATCTCAACAGATTCCTTGGGTCATGCCAAGAACATTGATACCCATTATGCCAATATTGGCCAAACATCCTGTCCGCCATTTTGATTAATGTTGAAAACCTACTTTTTCGAACTCCTCCTAGACCGTTAGTGTGATCTTCACCAAATTTGACTCGGATAATCTTCAGACCTTCCTGACAAAAAGTTATGGATTTCGTGTCGATATAAGAAAACGGTTTTCGTTTGGCGCATCAACGAATTTGCTGAAAAAAAGCCAAACTACATCTGAGCCTGTATCTCTGCAAAGCTTTGACATATTGACACCAAATTTTATACATGCCGTTGTCACCTCACACTAACCACGCCACATCAATTTGGTTACGGCGCCACCTATTGGTCAGAAGTAATACACCATTCGTTAGACATTAATAATGAAATTTCCAAAAATGCTAATAACTTCTGATTGCATTAGCCTATTGTAATAAGACTGTTGTCAAAATATTCTTTGGGTCATGCCGACATTGCACATACCAATTATACCGCAGTTGGCCAAACTTCCTTTCTGCCATTTTGATTAATGTACAAAACCTACTTTTTCGAGATCCTTCTAGACCGTTTGTCCGATTTTCACTAAATTTGGCTCAAATCATCTTCAGAAGGTGCTGACTCAAAGTTATGGATTTCGTGTCGATAGACAAAACCGTTTTCGTATAGCGTCACTACACATTTGAGGCATAATGCCAAAATGACTCTAAGGCTGTATCTCTGGAAAGATTTGACATAATGACACCAAACTTTGTGTGTGTCATTGTCCCCTCATACAGAACACCTCACATCAATTTGAAAACAGCACCACCTATTGGTCAAAAGTGATAAGCCATTAAATTATGTCACTGTTTGTATTTATGATTTTTCAGCCATGTCAATTGATATTATTCTAAAATGACATTAATTACTCATTGTTGTAGTCGGTCTGCTGCTCTTTGCCGTGCCTAGCTTCTCATTCTGCCTCTTTTGTGCTTGGCCCCGCAATTGCTGCTTGCAGCTATATTTTATTATTATGTTTTTAATTGTCTTTGTCTTTTTACGTAATGAATAAAAATAAATAAAGGACTATTATTTTGTTGATGGAACAGAGGAACAACTGATGACGTCACTGGGATCGCCCACTTGTGTGGAAAACAAATTTTGTCCTTTATCCATTTTCTACCTGTGAACAAAAAAAAAAAAAAATCTAGCCGAAATCTCGAAAATGTAAAAAATAAGCCGTTTTCGTTTCTTATTTTATTTCAAATTGAAAAACAAATGAAAAACAAACGATCAAAACGTACCGTGCAAGAGAGTTTGATAGCGCGTGTGTGAATGAGTTTGATAGTGTGCGAGAGAGTTTGATAGCGCGTGTGTGAATGAGTTTGATAGTGTGCGAGAGAGAGTTTAATAGCGCGTGTGAGAATGAGTTTGGTAGTTTGCGAAAGAGAGTTTGATAGTGCGTTTTAGTCTGTACAAGTCTCAACTTTAACAGCACAGACAATGAGCAAAGAATGGACAGAATCCTTCAAAACACAGCTAAAAGATATTCCTTTTTATTCAAATGCAGTTATTACCTTTTTAATGGTGGGACTTGAGAAACTCGTGGAGATGGACTTTGCATGTCCTTGTGATCCAAAGATGAACCTGATGTTTTCTGCCGGGTATTTTGTGGTTCCTGCTCTGTTCTCCAGTACACTCATGTTTTATATTCAAAGCCCACAATGCAAAATTAAGTGTGGGCTCTCCACTGTAACTTGCTTCATTCCAGCTTTTGTTTGGGTCATGCTGCTGTTCTTTGATGGACAATACTTTGCCTGTGCAAAAACCTCCTGGGAAGGACTGACAGTTCACACGGATATATCTGCTTCAACAACATGGTGTGATCCTTTCATCAAATCTGACAACGTCACTGCAAAGCAAATAGCATTTTTTGGTTTTCGAAATACTTCGCAGGTGAGTGAATCAGTGGGATGATTTAATTATGTTTGATGTGAATGAAAATGATATTCATCAAATGTACCAAAGATTTTGTCATATGCTATAAATGTTATAACAATTTTTCGATTCAGATAGCGGCACTGGCTCTGCTGGCTACAAGCTCTCTGTTCCTATTTATAAGCGGATGTAAGAGGTGTTGCAACGGAGCAGCAAGAACCAAAGAACCTGAAGCTGAACGAGTGGAAATGGGGGATCCTGGTCAAAGTTCATCAACCCCTCGTGTACGGTCTTCATTAATGTAGGATGAATGCAGAGGTGCATCTGAACGGCTCTAAATACGGAAGCTTTGAACAGAGACTTTGCAAAACACCACTTAATGTTCACAAACCTAAAAAGTTACAAAATAGGGTGAAATTGATATTTGTAACACTCTCATCAAGCTGTAGCACAATGTCAGACATCTTATTGACAGTGGAAAACCACATCCTGTCGTTCAGTGCATTGTGTTAAGTAACATGCTACAATATGCTTACGTTTGCTGTTATGTTTTTGAGAAGGGTCTGGCTTCAGACCCTACTGATGTTTTTACACTTCACTTCGAAGTTTGTAAAAATAAAAAAAACATTTAAAAAAATTACACTTTGCAATTGATTACTGTTACCTGTTGCTAAAGTTCGGGATATGCAAAGTTATTGGGTGAGTATTAAACATTGACAATTGCTTGAAATTTCAGAATTACTCGTAGTAGTACAGGAACAATTTAAGAGAAGCTCAAACAGATTGAAAAATCAGTACCCTTTTTTTATTATTATTATTTTTTTTTATAAAATACACTAAACTAAGATTTGGGAGGTTTCGAACATATTAAAAAATATAGCTGCAAGCAGCAATTGCGGGGCCAAGCACAAAAGAGGCAGAATGAGGAGTTAAGCACGGCAAGTAGCAGCAGACCGACTACAACAGTGAGTAACTTAAGTCATTTTAGGATAATATCAGTTGAAATGGCTGAAAAATCATAAATACAACCAATCGTAATAAAATTTAATGGCTTATCACTTTTGACCAACAGGTGGTGCTGTTTTCAAATTGATGTGACGTGTTCTGTGTGAAATGACAATGACACACACAAAGTTTGCCGTCATTATGTCAAAGCTTTGCAGAGATACAGTCTCAGATGTAGTTTGGCATCTTTCCAGCAAATTTGTTGATGCGCTAAACGAAAACGGTTTCGTATATCGACACGAAATTCATAACTTTTTGCCAGCATAGTCTGAAGATGATCTGAGTCAAATTTGGTGAAGATCGGACAAACAGTCTGGGAGGAATTCGAAAAAGTAGGTTTTGTACATTAATCAAAATGGCGGACAGGAAGTTTGGCCAATTTCGGCATAATGGGTATCAATGTTCTCGACTTGACCCAAGGAATCTATTGGCATCAGTTTCATTCCAATAGGCTAATGTAAACAGAAGTTATTAGCATTTTTGTAAATTTCATTATTAATGTTTAGTGAATGGCGTATTACTTCTGACCCATAGGTGGCACTGTTACCAAATTGATGTGGCTTGGTCAGAGTGTGGTGACAATAGCACATATAAAATTTGGTGTCAATATGTCAAAGCTTTGCAGAGATACAGACTCGGATGCAATTTGGCATCTTTCCGGTAAATTCGTTGATGCGCTAAACGAAAACGGTTTCGTGTATCGACACAAAATCCATAACTTTTTGCCAGCATGGTCTGAAGATGTTCTGAGTCAAATTTGGTGAAAATTGGACTAACGGTCTAGGAGGAGTTCGAAAAAGTAGGTTTTCAACATAAATCAAAATGGCGGACAGGAAGTTCAGCCAAAATTGGCAAAATTGGTATCGGTGTTCTCAGCATGACCGAAGGAATCTATCAAAATCAGTTTCATTTCAATAGGCTAATGTACGCAAAAGTTATTAGCATTTTTTGAAATTTCGTTATAACTTTTGACCACAAGGTGGCTCTGGCCCCAAAATTTGTATGTACATTCAGGGCATGGTGCCGAACATTTTTGTAATTAATGTCGAAACGATACGCTAATCCGTTCTCAAGATACAGCATTTTAAAGCTAAATTCAAAATGGCCGACACCCAAAATGGCTGACATGGGAAAATTGGATATGGTTCGACTCGGTATGACACACCGAATCTAAAGAGACCAGTTTTGTGATTTTTGGACAAATCATTCAGACGTTATAAAGAAAAATAGCCATTTTTCGTATCTCCTGACCACTAGGGGGCACTGCACCGAAACACTGCAGGTAGGCTCAGGTCATGCTTGTTATAACACACACCAAGTTTGGTGTCAATATGACAAACTATTACGGAGATATAGCCTCACATTGATTTTTGCTAGCTTTTCGTAGAATTCTTTCGCGTGTTATTCGTGAACGGCTGGACGAATCGACTTGAATTCCATAACTTTTTGCCAGCATGGTCTGAAGATGATCTGGATCAATTTTTGTGACAATCGGTGCAACGGCCTAGGACGAGTTCGAAAAAGTAGGTTTTACAAACAATTGAGAATAGCGAAAAAACTAAACCTTACGATTTTTGAATTTTGGTGTCCATTCAACTCGGCATAAGCCAAGGAATTAGAGGAAAAAAGAATTTTTGTTGTGTGCCTTACGGTTCAAACGTTATTAGCATAAATCTTTTGAAAGTTTGGACAAGTGGTGGCGCTAGAGAGTTTGAGTTAGAGACTCCAAACTTGCTATGGTTAATGTTGGGACTGTCCTCTATCAGTGTGCAAAATTATACAACTTTCCCGCAAGCGGTTCTATGGGCTGCCATAGACTTGCGGCGGAAGAGGAAGAAGAAGAAGAAGAAGAAGAAGCGGAATAATAATAACGCCAACGGATACAATAGGTGCCACCGCACCTCTGGTGCTTGGCCCCTAATAAAGAAAACCGTTTCCCGAATTCTGTAAGTTGATGATTCTGACAAAACTGTATTTTCTGCAGGCTTTTTTAAAGCTACATTGTTGTGTCTTTCCAGAAAGGGCACTTGGAGACTCCAAAATGACACCTGATATACATATAAAATAAGAAGACTATATAATTCAGAACTACTGTGCAAACCTCAGAGCACAAGAAAAACATTACAGAACATAATTTTCAAAAACACTTCATAATGTATGTACGCAGTCCAACTGCAAAAACTATAAGGACCACATTGAGATGTTGACAGATCATTAAACCAGTTGCTTTAACCTTGTCTAGGCAGGGGACAGACGCCCTTGCATGTAGGAAGTGGCTCAGAACAAGGTTTTTAACTGGGTGGAATCACATCTGCTCTGGTGTATTTAGGACGGTTTCACTACGCAACATCCATTAGGGCTCCAAATTCGCACATTCAAAAAATAAATTATGAGATTTGATGAGTATGAAGCTTCAAAAGTGTCTAAGCTCTTAGCAGCTTTATATATATATATATATATATATGTGTGTGTGTTCTAGGGACAATTCCAACCGTTTCACTATTTGTATCACTCCGCTTGCAGTATGTCTCACCACAGCGAGTGTCATGGTAAATAATACTGTTCTTGTGTTACAGAGGTTTTTTTAGGCAAGAATGTACTTGTTTAGACTTCAAATATGCGGTTTGTTAATAAAAGATAAAGTTTATTTAAAATTGTAGTTAAAGGGGTCCTGTTATGCTCTTCAAAGTCTTGATTTTGTTTTGGGGGTGTACTAGAACATGCTTTCATGCTTGGTGGTTCGAAAAACGCATTAATTTTAACATAATTTACATTATTACAAAACATTTCTCCCAGCTTGGCACAAATGGCTCGATAAGTTCCGGGTTTAATGAAGGCCCGCCTTCCGAAAACCAAAATGTGTTGTGATTGGTTAGCTGTCCCCCATGTCAGCCATTTTGGGTGTCGGCCATATTGAATTTTGTCCAAAAATGCTATATTTTACGAACGCATTGACGTATCGTTACGAAACTCGCTGTGTCTTCGGCACAATGCCCAGACAGTACTCAATAAGTTTGGGGGCAGCGCCACCTTGTGGTCAAAAGTTATAAAGAAATTTACAAAAATGCTAATAACTTCTGCTTACATTAGCCTATTGTAATGAAAGTGATCTCAACAGATTCCTTGGGTCATGCCAAGAACATTGATACCCATTATGCCAATATTGGCCAAACATCCTGTCCGCCATTTTGATTAATGTTGAAAACCTACTTTTTCGAACTCCTCCTAGACCGTTAGTGTGATCTTCACCAAATTTGACTCGGATAATCTTCAGACCTTCCTGACAAAAAGTTATGGATTTCGTGTCGATATAAGAAAACGGTTTTCGTTTGGCGCATCAACGAATTTGCTGAAAAAAAGCCAAACTACATCTGAGCCTGTATCTCTGCAAAGCTTTGACATATTGACACCAAATTTTATACATGCCGTTGTCACCTCACACTAACCACGCCACATCAATTTGGTTACGGCGCCACCTATTGGTCAGAAGTAATACACCATTCGTTAGACATTAATAATGAAATTTCCAAAAATGCTAATAACTTCTGATTGCATTAGCCTATTGTAATAAGACTGTTGTCAAAATATTCTTTGGGTCATGCCGACATTGCACATACCAATTATACCGCAGTTGGCCAAACTTCCTTTCTGCCATTTTGATTAATGTACAAAACCTACTTTTTCGAGATCCTTCTAGACCGTTTGTCCGATTTTCACTAAATTTGGCTCAAATCATCTTCAGAAGGTGCTGACTCAAAGTTATGGATTTCGTGTCGATAGACAAAACCGTTTTCGTATAGCGTCACTACACATTTGAGGCATAATGCCAAAATGACTCTAAGGCTGTATCTCTGGAAAGATTTGACATAATGACACCAAACTTTGTGTGTGTCATTGTCCCCTCATACAGAACACCTCACATCAATTTGAAAACAGCACCACCTATTGGTCAAAAGTGATAAGCCATTAAATTATGTCACTGTTTGTATTTATGATTTTTCAGCCATGTCAATTGATATTATTCTAAAATGACATTAATTACTCATTGTTGTAGTCGGTCTGCTGCTCTTTGCCGTGCCTAGCTTCTCATTCTGCCTCTTTTGTGCTTGGCCCCGCAATTGCTGCTTGCAGCTATATTTTATTATTATGTTTTTAATTGTCTTTGTCTTTTTACGTAATGAATAAAAATAAATAAAGGACTATTATTTTGTTGATGGAACAGAGGAACAACTGATGACGTCACTGGGATCGCCCACTTGTGTGGAAAACAAATTTTGTCCTTTATCCATTTTCTACCTGTGAACAAAAAAAAAAAAAAATCTAGCCGAAATCTCGAAAATGTAAAAAATAAGCCGTTTTCGTTTCTTATTTTATTTCAAATTGAAAAACAAATGAAAAACAAACGATCAAAACGTACCGTGCAAGAGAGTTTGATAGCGCGTGTGTGAATGAGTTTGATAGTGTGCGAGAGAGTTTGATAGCGCGTGTGTGAATGAGTTTGATAGTGTGCGAGAGAGAGTTTAATAGCGCGTGTGAGAATGAGTTTGGTAGTTTGCGAAAGAGAGTTTGATAGTGCGTTTTAGTCTGTACAAGTCTCAACTTTAACAGCACAGACAATGAGCAAAGAATGGACAGAATCCTTCAAAACACAGCTAAAAGATATTCCTTTTTATTCAAATGCAGTTATTACCTTTTTAATGGTGGGACTTGAGAAACTCGTGGAGATGGACTTTGCATGTCCTTGTGATCCAAAGATGAACCTGATGTTTTCTGCCGGGTATTTTGTGGTTCCTGCTCTGTTCTCCAGTACACTCATGTTTTATATTCAAAGCCCACAATGCAAAATTAAGTGTGGGCTCTCCACTGTAACTTGCTTCATTCCAGCTTTTGTTTGGGTCATGCTGCTGTTCTTTGATGGACAATACTTTGCCTGTGCAAAAACCTCCTGGGAAGGACTGACAGTTCACACGGATATATCTGCTTCAACAACATGGTGTGATCCTTTCATCAAATCTGACAACGTCACTGCAAAGCAAATAGCATTTTTTGGTTTTCGAAATACTTCGCAGGTGAGTGAATCAGTGGGATGATTTAATTATGTTTGATGTGAATGAAAATGATATTCATCAAATGTACCAAAGATTTTGTCATATGCTATAAATGTTATAACAATTTTTCGATTCAGATAGCGGCACTGGCTCTGCTGGCTACAAGCTCTCTGTTCCTATTTATAAGCGGATGTAAGAGGTGTTGCAACGGAGCAGCAAGAACCAAAGAACCTGAAGCTGAACGAGTGGAAATGGGGGATCCTGGTCAAAGTTCATCAACCCCTCGTGTACGGTCTTCATTAATGTAGGATGAATGCAGAGGTGCATCTGAACGGCTCTAAATACGGAAGCTTTGAACAGAGACTTTGCAAAACACCACTTAATGTTCACAAACCTAAAAAGTTACAAAATAGGGTGAAATTGATATTTGTAACACTCTCATCAAGCTGTAGCACAATGTCAGACATCTTATTGACAGTGGAAAACCACATCCTGTCGTTCAGTGCATTGTGTTAAGTAACATGCTACAATATGCTTACGTTTGCTGTTATGTTTTTGAGAAGGGTCTGGCTTCAGACCCTACTGATGTTTTTACACTTCACTTCGAAGTTTGTAAAAATAAAAAAAACATTTAAAAAAATTACACTTTGCAATTGATTACTGTTACCTGTTGCTAAAGTTCGGGATATGCAAAGTTATTGGGTGAGTATTAAACATTGACAATTGCTTGAAATTTCAGAATTACTCGTAGTAGTACAGGAACAATTTAAGAGAAGCTCAAACAGATTGAAAAATCAGTACCCTTTTTTTATTATTATTATTTTTTTTTATAAAATACACTAAACTAAGATTTGGGAGGTTTCGAACATATTAAAAAATATAGCTGCAAGCAGCAATTGCGGGGCCAAGCACAAAAGAGGCAGAATGAGGAGTTAAGCACGGCAAGTAGCAGCAGACCGACTACAACAGTGAGTAACTTAAGTCATTTTAGGATAATATCAGTTGAAATGGCTGAAAAATCATAAATACAACCAATCGTAATAAAATTTAATGGCTTATCACTTTTGACCAACAGGTGGTGCTGTTTTCAAATTGATGTGACGTGTTCTGTGTGAAATGACAATGACACACACAAAGTTTGCCGTCATTATGTCAAAGCTTTGCAGAGATACAGTCTCAGATGTAGTTTGGCATCTTTCCAGCAAATTTGTTGATGCGCTAAACGAAAACGGTTTCGTATATCGACACGAAATTCATAACTTTTTGCCAGCATAGTCTGAAGATGATCTGAGTCAAATTTGGTGAAGATCGGACAAACAGTCTGGGAGGAATTCGAAAAAGTAGGTTTTGTACATTAATCAAAATGGCGGACAGGAAGTTTGGCCAATTTCGGCATAATGGGTATCAATGTTCTCGACTTGACCCAAGGAATCTATTGGCATCAGTTTCATTCCAATAGGCTAATGTAAACAGAAGTTATTAGCATTTTTGTAAATTTCATTATTAATGTTTAGTGAATGGCGTATTACTTCTGACCCATAGGTGGCACTGTTACCAAATTGATGTGGCTTGGTCAGAGTGTGGTGACAATAGCACATATAAAATTTGGTGTCAATATGTCAAAGCTTTGCAGAGATACAGACTCGGATGCAATTTGGCATCTTTCCGGTAAATTCGTTGATGCGCTAAACGAAAACGGTTTCGTGTATCGACACAAAATCCATAACTTTTTGCCAGCATGGTCTGAAGATGTTCTGAGTCAAATTTGGTGAAAATTGGACTAACGGTCTAGGAGGAGTTCGAAAAAGTAGGTTTTCAACATAAATCAAAATGGCGGACAGGAAGTTCAGCCAAAATTGGCAAAATTGGTATCGGTGTTCTCAGCATGACCGAAGGAATCTATCAAAATCAGTTTCATTTCAATAGGCTAATGTACGCAAAAGTTATTAGCATTTTTTGAAATTTCGTTATAACTTTTGACCACAAGGTGGCTCTGGCCCCAAAATTTGTATGTACATTCAGGGCATGGTGCCGAACATTTTTGTAATTAATGTCGAAACGATACGCTAATCCGTTCTCAAGATACAGCATTTTAAAGCTAAATTCAAAATGGCCGACACCCAAAATGGCTGACATGGGAAAATTGGATATGGTTCGACTCGGTATGACACACCGAATCTAAAGAGACCAGTTTTGTGATTTTTGGACAAATCATTCAGACGTTATAAAGAAAAATAGCCATTTTTCGTATCTCCTGACCACTAGGGGGCACTGCACCGAAACACTGCAGGTAGGCTCAGGTCATGCTTGTTATAACACACACCAAGTTTGGTGTCAATATGACAAACTATTACGGAGATATAGCCTCACATTGATTTTTGCTAGCTTTTCGTAGAATTCTTTCGCGTGTTATTCGTGAACGGCTGGACGAATCGACTTGAATTCCATAACTTTTTGCCAGCATGGTCTGAAGATGATCTGGATCAATTTTTGTGACAATCGGTGCAACGGCCTAGGACGAGTTCGAAAAAGTAGGTTTTACAAACAATTGAGAATAGCGAAAAAACTAAACCTTACGATTTTTGAATTTTGGTGTCCATTCAACTCGGCATAAGCCAAGGAATTAGAGGAAAAAAGAATTTTTGTTGTGTGCCTTACGGTTCAAACGTTATTAGCATAAATCTTTTGAAAGTTTGGACAAGTGGTGGCGCTAGAGAGTTTGAGTTAGAGACTCCAAACTTGCTATGGTTAATGTTGGGACTGTCCTCTATCAGTGTGCAAAATTATACAACTTTCCCGCAAGCGGTTCTATGGGCTGCCATAGACTTGCGGCGGAAGAGGAAGAAGAAGAAGAAGAAGAAGAAGCGGAATAATAATAACGCCAACGGATACAATAGGTGCCACCGCACCTCTGGTGCTTGGCCCCTAATAAAGAAAACCGTTTCCCGAATTCTGTAAGTTGATGATTCTGACAAAACTGTATTTTCTGCAGGCTTTTTTAAAGCTACATTGTTGTGTCTTTCCAGAAAGGGCACTTGGAGACTCCAAAATGACACCTGATATACATATAAAATAAGAAGACTATATAATTCAGAACTACTGTGCAAACCTCAGAGCACAAGAAAAACATTACAGAACATAATTTTCAAAAACACTTCATAATGTATGTACGCAGTCCAACTGCAAAAACTATAAGGACCACATTGAGATGTTGACAGATCATTAAACCAGTTGCTTTAACCTTGTCTAGGCAGGGGACAGACGACCTTGCATGTAGGAAGTGGCTCAGAACAAGGTTTTTAACTGGGTGGAATCACATCTGCTCTGGTGTATTTAGGACGGTTTCACTACGCAACATCCATTAGGGCTCCAAATTCGCACATTCAAAAAATAAATTATGAGATTTGATGAGTATGAAGCTTCAAAAGTGTCTAAGCTCTTAGCAGCTTTATATATATATATATATATATATGTGTGTGTGTTCTAGGGACAATTCCAACCGTTTCACTATTTGTATCACTCCGCTTGCAGTATGTCTCACCACAGCGAGTGTCATGGTAAATAATACTGTTCTTGTGTTACAGAGGTTTTTTTAGGCAAGAATGTACTTGTTTAGACTTCAAATATGCGGTTTGTTAATAAAAGATAAAGTTTATTTAAAATTGTAGTTAAAGGGGTCCTGTTATGCTCTTCAAAGTCTTGATTTTGTTTTGGGGGTGTACTAGAACATGCTTTCATGCTTGGTGGTTCGAAAAACGCATTAATTTTAACATAATTTACATTATTACAAAACATTTCTCCCAGCTTGGCACAAATGGCTCGATAAGTTCCGGGTTTAATGAAGGCCCGCCTTCCGAAAACCAAAATGTGTTGTGATTGGTTAGCTGTCCCCCATGTCAGCCATTTTGGGTGTCGGCCATATTGAATTTTGTCCAAAAATGCTATATTTTACGAACGCATTGACGTATCGTTACGAAACTCGCTGTGTCTTCGGCACAATGCCCAGACAGTACTCAATAAGTTTGGGGGCAGCGCCACCTTGTGGTCAAAAGTTATAAAGAAATTTACAAAAATGCTAATAACTTCTGCTTACATTAGCCTATTGTAATGAAAGTGATCTCAACAGATTCCTTGGGTCATGCCAAGAACATTGATACCCATTATGCCAATATTGGCCAAACATCCTGTCCGCCATTTTGATTAATGTTGAAAACCTACTTTTTCGAACTCCTCCTAGACCGTTAGTGTGATCTTCACCAAATTTGACTCGGATAATCTTCAGACCTTCCTGACAAAAAGTTATGGATTTCGTGTCGATATAAGAAAACGGTTTTCGTTTGGCGCATCAACGAATTTGCTGAAAAAAAGCCAAACTACATCTGAGCCTGTATCTCTGCAAAGCTTTGACATATTGACACCAAATTTTATACATGCCGTTGTCACCTCACACTAACCACGCCACATCAATTTGGTTACGGCGCCACCTATTGGTCAGAAGTAATACACCATTCGTTAGACATTAATAATGAAATTTCCAAAAATGCTAATAACTTCTGATTGCATTAGCCTATTGTAATAAGACTGTTGTCAAAATATTCTTTGGGTCATGCCGACATTGCACATACCAATTATACCGCAGTTGGCCAAACTTCCTTTCTGCCATTTTGATTAATGTACAAAACCTACTTTTTCGAGATCCTTCTAGACCGTTTGTCCGATTTTCACTAAATTTGGCTCAAATCATCTTCAGAAGGTGCTGACTCAAAGTTATGGATTTCGTGTCGATAGACAAAACCGTTTTCGTATAGCGTCACTACACATTTGAGGCATAATGCCAAAATGACTCTAAGGCTGTATCTCTGGAAAGATTTGACATAATGACACCAAACTTTGTGTGTGTCATTGTCCCCTCATACAGAACACCTCACATCAATTTGAAAACAGCACCACCTATTGGTCAAAAGTGATAAGCCATTAAATTATGTCACTGTTTGTATTTATGATTTTTCAGCCATGTCAATTGATATTATTCTAAAATGACATTAATTACTCATTGTTGTAGTCGGTCTGCTGCTCTTTGCCGTGCCTAGCTTCTCATTCTGCCTCTTTTGTGCTTGGCCCCGCAATTGCTGCTTGCAGCTATATTTTATTATTATGTTTTTAATTGTCTTTGTCTTTTTACGTAATGAATAAAAATAAATAAAGGACTATTATTTTGTTGATGGAACAGAGGAACAACTGATGACGTCACTGGGATCGCCCACTTGTGTGGAAAACAAATTTTGTCCTTTATCCATTTTCTACCTGTGAACAAAAAAAAAAAAAAATCTAGCCGAAATCTCGAAAATGTAAAAAATAAGCCGTTTTCGTTTCTTATTTTATTTCAAATTGAAAAACAAATGAAAAACAAACGATCAAAACGTACCGTGCAAGAGAGTTTGATAGCGCGTGTGTGAATGAGTTTGATAGTGTGCGAGAGAGTTTGATAGCGCGTGTGTGAATGAGTTTGATAGTGTGCGAGAGAGAGTTTAATAGCGCGTGTGAGAATGAGTTTGGTAGTTTGCGAAAGAGAGTTTGATAGTGCGTTTTAGTCTGTACAAGTCTCAACTTTAACAGCACAGACAATGAGCAAAGAATGGACAGAATCCTTCAAAACACAGCTAAAAGATATTCCTTTTTATTCAAATGCAGTTATTACCTTTTTAATGGTGGGACTTGAGAAACTCGTGGAGATGGACTTTGCATGTCCTTGTGATCCAAAGATGAACCTGATGTTTTCTGCCGGGTATTTTGTGGTTCCTGCTCTGTTCTCCAGTACACTCATGTTTTATATTCAAAGCCCACAATGCAAAATTAAGTGTGGGCTCTCCACTGTAACTTGCTTCATTCCAGCTTTTGTTTGGGTCATGCTGCTGTTCTTTGATGGACAATACTTTGCCTGTGCAAAAACCTCCTGGGAAGGACTGACAGTTCACACGGATATATCTGCTTCAACAACATGGTGTGATCCTTTCATCAAATCTGACAACGTCACTGCAAAGCAAATAGCATTTTTTGGTTTTCGAAATACTTCGCAGGTGAGTGAATCAGTGGGATGATTTAATTATGTTTGATGTGAATGAAAATGATATTCATCAAATGTACCAAAGATTTTGTCATATGCTATAAATGTTATAACAATTTTTCGATTCAGATAGCGGCACTGGCTCTGCTGGCTACAAGCTCTCTGTTCCTATTTATAAGCGGATGTAAGAGGTGTTGCAACGGAGCAGCAAGAACCAAAGAACCTGAAGCTGAACGAGTGGAAATGGGGGATCCTGGTCAAAGTTCATCAACCCCTCGTGTACGGTCTTCATTAATGTAGGATGAATGCAGAGGTGCATCTGAACGGCTCTAAATACGGAAGCTTTGAACAGAGACTTTGCAAAACACCACTTAATGTTCACAAACCTAAAAAGTTACAAAATAGGGTGAAATTGATATTTGTAACACTCTCATCAAGCTGTAGCACAATGTCAGACATCTTATTGACAGTGGAAAACCACATCCTGTCGTTCAGTGCATTGTGTTAAGTAACATGCTACAATATGCTTACGTTTGCTGTTATGTTTTTGAGAAGGGTCTGGCTTCAGACCCTACTGATGTTTTTACACTTCACTTCGAAGTTTGTAAAAATAAAAAAAACATTTAAAAAAATTACACTTTGCAATTGATTACTGTTACCTGTTGCTAAAGTTCGGGATATGCAAAGTTATTGGGTGAGTATTAAACATTGACAATTGCTTGAAATTTCAGAATTACTCGTAGTAGTACAGGAACAATTTAAGAGAAGCTCAAACAGATTGAAAAATCAGTACCCTTTTTTTATTATTATTATTTTTTTTTATAAAATACACTAAACTAAGATTTGAGAGGTTTCGAACATATTAAAAATAAAGAAAACCGTTTCCCGAATTCTGTAAGTTGATGATTCTGACAAAACTGTATTTTCTGCAGGCTTTTTTAAAGCTACATTGTTGTGTCTTTCCAGAAAGGGCACTTGGAGACTCCAAAATGACACCTGATATACATATAAAATAAGAAGACTATATAATTCAGAACTACTGTGCAAACCTCAGAGCACAAGAAAAACATTACAGAACATAATTTTCAAAAACACTTCATAATGTATGTACGCAGTCCAACTGCAAAAACTATAAGGACCACATTGAGATGTTGACAGATCATTAAACCAGTTGCTTTAACCTTGTCTAGGCAGGGGACAGACGCCCTTGCATGTAGGAAGTGGCTCAGAACAAGGTTTTTAACTGGGTGGAATCACATCTGCTCTGGTGTATTTAGGACGGTTTCACTACGCAACATCCATTAGGGCTCCAAATTCGCACATTCAAAAAATAAATTATGAGATTTGATGAGTATGAAGCTTCAAAAGTGTCTAAGCTCTTAGCAGCTTTATATATATATATATATATATATGTGTGTGTGTTCTAGGGACAATTCCAACCGTTTCACTATTTGTATCACTCCGCTTGCAGTATGTCTCACCACAGCGAGTGTCATGGTAAATAATACTGTTCTTGTGTTACAGAGGTTTTTTTAGGCAAGAATGTACTTGTTTAGACTTCAAATATGCGGTTTGTTAATAAAAGATAAAGTTTATTTAAAATTGTAGTTAAAGGGGTCCTGTTATGCTCTTCAAAGTCTTGATTTTGTTTTGGGGGTGTACTAGAACATGCTTTCATGCTTGGTGGTTCGAAAAACGCATTAATTTTAACATAATTTACATTATTACAAAACATTTCTCCCAGCTTGGCACAAATGGCTCGATAAGTTCCGGGTTTAATGAAGGCCCGCCTTCCGAAAACCAAAATGTGTTGTGATTGGTTAGCTGTCCCCCATGTCAGCCATTTTGGGTGTCGGCCATATTGAATTTTGTCCAAAAATGCTATATTTTACGAACGCATTGACGTATCGTTACGAAACTCGCTGTGTCTTCGGCACAATGCCCAGACAGTACTCAATAAGTTTGGGGGCAGCGCCACCTTGTGGTCAAAAGTTATAAAGAAATTTACAAAAATGCTAATAACTTCTGCTTACATTAGCCTATTGTAATGAAAGTGATCTCAACAGATTCCTTGGGTCATGCCAAGAACATTGATACCCATTATGCCAATATTGGCCAAACATCCTGTCCGCCATTTTGATTAATGTTGAAAACCTACTTTTTCGAACTCCTCCTAGACCGTTAGTGTGATCTTCACCAAATTTGACTCGGATAATCTTCAGACCTTCCTGACAAAAAGTTATGGATTTCGTGTCGATATAAGAAAACGGTTTTCGTTTGGCGCATCAACGAATTTGCTGAAAAAAAGCCAAACTACATCTGAGCCTGTATCTCTGCAAAGCTTTGACATATTGACACCAAATTTTATACATGCCGTTGTCACCTCACACTAACCACGCCACATCAATTTGGTTACGGCGCCACCTATTGGTCAGAAGTAATACACCATTCGTTAGACATTAATAATGAAATTTCCAAAAATGCTAATAACTTCTGATTGCATTAGCCTATTGTAATAAGACTGTTGTCAAAATATTCTTTGGGTCATGCCGACATTGCACATACCAATTATACCGCAGTTGGCCAAACTTCCTTTCTGCCATTTTGATTAATGTACAAAACCTACTTTTTCGAGATCCTTCTAGACCGTTTGTCCGATTTTCACTAAATTTGGCTCAAATCATCTTCAGAAGGTGCTGACTCAAAGTTATGGATTTCGTGTCGATAGACAAAACCGTTTTCGTATAGCGTCACTACACATTTGAGGCATAATGCCAAAATGACTCTAAGGCTGTATCTCTGGAAAGATTTGACATAATGACACCAAACTTTGTGTGTGTCATTGTCCCCTCATACAGAACACCTCACATCAATTTGAAAACAGCACCACCTATTGGTCAAAAGTGATAAGCCATTAAATTATGTCACTGTTTGTATTTATGATTTTTCAGCCATGTCAATTGATATTATTCTAAAATGACATTAATTACTCATTGTTGTAGTCGGTCTGCTGCTCTTTGCCGTGCCTAGCTTCTCATTCTGCCTCTTTTGTGCTTGGCCCCGCAATTGCTGCTTGCAGCTATATTTTATTATTATGTTTTTAATTGTCTTTGTCTTTTTACGTAATGAATAAAAATAAATAAAGGACTATTATTTTGTTGATGGAACAGAGGAACAACTGATGACGTCACTGGGATCGCCCACTTGTGTGGAAAACAAATTTTGTCCTTTATCCATTTTCTACCTGTGAACAAAAAAAAAAAAAAATCTAGCCGAAATCTCGAAAATGTAAAAAATAAGCCGTTTTCGTTTCTTATTTTATTTCAAATTGAAAAACAAATGAAAAACAAACGATCAAAACGTACCGTGCAAGAGAGTTTGATAGCGCGTGTGTGAATGAGTTTGATAGTGTGCGAGAGAGTTTGATAGCGCGTGTGTGAATGAGTTTGATAGTGTGCGAGAGAGAGTTTAATAGCGCGTGTGAGAATGAGTTTGGTAGTTTGCGAAAGAGAGTTTGATAGTGCGTTTTAGTCTGTACAAGTCTCAACTTTAACAGCACAGACAATGAGCAAAGAATGGACAGAATCCTTCAAAACACAGCTAAAAGATATTCCTTTTTATTCAAATGCAGTTATTACCTTTTTAATGGTGGGACTTGAGAAACTCGTGGAGATGGACTTTGCATGTCCTTGTGATCCAAAGATGAACCTGATGTTTTCTGCCGGGTATTTTGTGGTTCCTGCTCTGTTCTCCAGTACACTCATGTTTTATATTCAAAGCCCACAATGCAAAATTAAGTGTGGGCTCTCCACTGTAACTTGCTTCATTCCAGCTTTTGTTTGGGTCATGCTGCTGTTCTTTGATGGACAATACTTTGCCTGTGCAAAAACCTCCTGGGAAGGACTGACAGTTCACACGGATATATCTGCTTCAACAACATGGTGTGATCCTTTCATCAAATCTGACAACGTCACTGCAAAGCAAATAGCATTTTTTGGTTTTCGAAATACTTCGCAGGTGAGTGAATCAGTGGGATGATTTAATTATGTTTGATGTGAATGAAAATGATATTCATCAAATGTACCAAAGATTTTGTCATATGCTATAAATGTTATAACAATTTTTCGATTCAGATAGCGGCACTGGCTCTGCTGGCTACAAGCTCTCTGTTCCTATTTATAAGCGGATGTAAGAGGTGTTGCAACGGAGCAGCAAGAACCAAAGAACCTGAAGCTGAACGAGTGGAAATGGGGGATCCTGGTCAAAGTTCATCAACCCCTCGTGTACGGTCTTCATTAATGTAGGATGAATGCAGAGGTGCATCTGAACGGCTCTAAATACGGAAGCTTTGAACAGAGACTTTGCAAAACACCACTTAATGTTCACAAACCTAAAAAGTTACAAAATAGGGTGAAATTGATATTTGTAACACTCTCATCAAGCTGTAGCACAATGTCAGACATCTTATTGACAGTGGAAAACCACATCCTGTCGTTCAGTGCATTGTGTTAAGTAACATGCTACAATATGCTTACGTTTGCTGTTATGTTTTTGAGAAGGGTCTGGCTTCAGACCCTACTGATGTTTTTACACTTCACTTCGAAGTTTGTAAAAATAAAAAAAACATTTAAAAAAATTACACTTTGCAATTGATTACTGTTACCTGTTGCTAAAGTTCGGGATATGCAAAGTTATTGGGTGAGTATTAAACATTGACAATTGCTTGAAATTTCAGAATTACTCGTAGTAGTACAGGAACAATTTAAGAGAAGCTCAAACAGATTGAAAAATCAGTACCCTTTTTTTATTATTATTATTTTTTTTTATAAAATACACTAAACTAAGATTTGGGAGGTTTCGAACATATTAAAAAATATAGCTGCAAGCAGCAATTGCGGGGCCAAGCACAAAAGAGGCAGAATGAGGAGTTAAGCACGGCAAGTAGCAGCAGACCGACTACAACAGTGAGTAACTTAAGTCATTTTAGGATAATATCAGTTGAAATGGCTGAAAAATCATAAATACAACCAATCGTAATAAAATTTAATGGCTTATCACTTTTGACCAACAGGTGGTGCTGTTTTCAAATTGATGTGACGTGTTCTGTGTGAAATGACAATGACACACACAAAGTTTGCCGTCATTATGTCAAAGCTTTGCAGAGATACAGTCTCAGATGTAGTTTGGCATCTTTCCAGCAAATTTGTTGATGCGCTAAACGAAAACGGTTTCGTATATCGACACGAAATTCATAACTTTTTGCCAGCATAGTCTGAAGATGATCTGAGTCAAATTTGGTGAAGATCGGACAAACAGTCTGGGAGGAATTCGAAAAAGTAGGTTTTGTACATTAATCAAAATGGCGGACAGGAAGTTTGGCCAATTTCGGCATAATGGGTATCAATGTTCTCGACTTGACCCAAGGAATCTATTGGCATCAGTTTCATTCCAATAGGCTAATGTAAACAGAAGTTATTAGCATTTTTGTAAATTTCATTATTAATGTTTAGTGAATGGCGTATTACTTCTGACCCATAGGTGGCACTGTTACCAAATTGATGTGGCTTGGTCAGAGTGTGGTGACAATAGCACATATAAAATTTGGTGTCAATATGTCAAAGCTTTGCAGAGATACAGACTCGGATGCAATTTGGCATCTTTCCGGTAAATTCGTTGATGCGCTAAACGAAAACGGTTTCGTGTATCGACACAAAATCCATAACTTTTTGCCAGCATGGTCTGAAGATGTTCTGAGTCAAATTTGGTGAAAATTGGACTAACGGTCTAGGAGGAGTTCGAAAAAGTAGGTTTTCAACATAAATCAAAATGGCGGACAGGAAGTTCAGCCAAAATTGGCAAAATTGGTATCGGTGTTCTCAGCATGACCGAAGGAATCTATCAAAATCAGTTTCATTTCAATAGGCTAATGTACGCAAAAGTTATTAGCATTTTTTGAAATTTCGTTATAACTTTTGACCACAAGGTGGCTCTGGCCCCAAAATTTGTATGTACATTCAGGGCATGGTGCCGAACATTTTTGTAATTAATGTCGAAACGATACGCTAATCCGTTCTCAAGATACAGCATTTTAAAGCTAAATTCAAAATGGCCGACACCCAAAATGGCTGACATGGGAAAATTGGATATGGTTCGACTCGGTATGACACACCGAATCTAAAGAGACCAGTTTTGTGATTTTTGGACAAATCATTCAGACGTTATAAAGAAAAATAGCCATTTTTCGTATCTCCTGACCACTAGGGGGCACTGCACCGAAACACTGCAGGTAGGCTCAGGTCATGCTTGTTATAACACACACCAAGTTTGGTGTCAATATGACAAACTATTACGGAGATATAGCCTCACATTGATTTTTGCTAGCTTTTCGTAGAATTCTTTCGCGTGTTATTCGTGAACGGCTGGACGAATCGACTTGAATTCCATAACTTTTTGCCAGCATGGTCTGAAGATGATCTGGATCAATTTTTGTGACAATCGGTGCAACGGCCTAGGACGAGTTCGAAAAAGTAGGTTTTACAAACAATTGAGAATAGCGAAAAAACTAAACCTTACGATTTTTGAATTTTGGTGTCCATTCAACTCGGCATAAGCCAAGGAATTAGAGGAAAAAAGAATTTTTGTTGTGTGCCTTACGGTTCAAACGTTATTAGCATAAATCTTTTGAAAGTTTGGACAAGTGGTGGCGCTAGAGAGTTTGAGTTAGAGACTCCAAACTTGCTATGGTTAATGTTGGGACTGTCCTCTATCAGTGTGCAAAATTATACAACTTTCCCGCAAGCGGTTCTATGGGCTGCCATAGACTTGCGGCGGAAGAGGAAGAAGAAGAAGAAGAAGAAGAAGCGGAATAATAATAACGCCAACGGATACAATAGGTGCCACCGCACCTCTGGTGCTTGGCCCCTAATAAAGAAAACCGTTTCCCGAATTCTGTAAGTTGATGATTCTGACAAAACTGTATTTTCTGCAGGCTTTTTTAAAGCTACATTGTTGTGTCTTTCCAGAAAGGGCACTTGGAGACTCCAAAATGACACCTGATATACATATAAAATAAGAAGACTATATAATTCAGAACTACTGTGCAAACCTCAGAGCACAAGAAAAACATTACAGAACATAATTTTCAAAAACACTTCATAATGTATGTACGCAGTCCAACTGCAAAAACTATAAGGACCACATTGAGATGTTGACAGATCATTAAACCAGTTGCTTTAACCTTGTCTAGGCAGGGGACAGACGCCCTTGCATGTAGGAAGTGGCTCAGAACAAGGTTTTTAACTGGGTGGAATCACATCTGCTCTGGTGTATTTAGGACGGTTTCACTACGCAACATCCATTAGGGCTCCAAATTCGCACATTCAAAAAATAAATTATGAGATTTGATGAGTATGAAGCTTCAAAAGTGTCTAAGCTCTTAGCAGCTTTATATATATATATATATATATATGTGTGTGTGTTCTAGGGACAATTCCAACCGTTTCACTATTTGTATCACTCCGCTTGCAGTATGTCTCACCACAGCGAGTGTCATGGTAAATAATACTGTTCTTGTGTTACAGAGGTTTTTTTAGGCAAGAATGTACTTGTTTAGACTTCAAATATGCGGTTTGTTAATAAAAGATAAAGTTTATTTAAAATTGTAGTTAAAGGGGTCCTGTTATGCTCTTCAAAGTCTTGATTTTGTTTTGGGGGTGTACTAGAACATGCTTTCATGCTTGGTGGTTCGAAAAACGCATTAATTTTAACATAATTTACATTATTACAAAACATTTCTCCCAGCTTGGCACAAATGGCTCGATAAGTTCCGGGTTTAATGAAGGCCCGCCTTCCGAAAACCAAAATGTGTTGTGATTGGTTAGCTGTCCCCCATGTCAGCCATTTTGGGTGTCGGCCATATTGAATTTTGTCCAAAAATGCTATATTTTACGAACGCATTGACGTATCGTTACGAAACTCGCTGTGTCTTCGGCACAATGCCCAGACAGTACTCAATAAGTTTGGGGGCAGCGCCACCTTGTGGTCAAAAGTTATAAAGAAATTTACAAAAATGCTAATAACTTCTGCTTACATTAGCCTATTGTAATGAAAGTGATCTCAACAGATTCCTTGGGTCATGCCAAGAACATTGATACCCATTATGCCAATATTGGCCAAACATCCTGTCCGCCATTTTGATTAATGTTGAAAACCTACTTTTTCGAACTCCTCCTAGACCGTTAGTGTGATCTTCACCAAATTTGACTCGGATAATCTTCAGACCTTCCTGACAAAAAGTTATGGATTTCGTGTCGATATAAGAAAACGGTTTTCGTTTGGCGCATCAACGAATTTGCTGAAAAAAAGCCAAACTACATCTGAGCCTGTATCTCTGCAAAGCTTTGACATATTGACACCAAATTTTATACATGCCGTTGTCACCTCACACTAACCACGCCACATCAATTTGGTTACGGCGCCACCTATTGGTCAGAAGTAATACACCATTCGTTAGACATTAATAATGAAATTTCCAAAAATGCTAATAACTTCTGATTGCATTAGCCTATTGTAATAAGACTGTTGTCAAAATATTCTTTGGGTCATGCCGACATTGCACATACCAATTATACCGCAGTTGGCCAAACTTCCTTTCTGCCATTTTGATTAATGTACAAAACCTACTTTTTCGAGATCCTTCTAGACCGTTTGTCCGATTTTCACTAAATTTGGCTCAAATCATCTTCAGAAGGTGCTGACTCAAAGTTATGGATTTCGTGTCGATAGACAAAACCGTTTTCGTATAGCGTCACTACACATTTGAGGCATAATGCCAAAATGACTCTAAGGCTGTATCTCTGGAAAGATTTGACATAATGACACCAAACTTTGTGTGTGTCATTGTCCCCTCATACAGAACACCTCACATCAATTTGAAAACAGCACCACCTATTGGTCAAAAGTGATAAGCCATTAAATTATGTCACTGTTTGTATTTATGATTTTTCAGCCATGTCAATTGATATTATTCTAAAATGACATTAATTACTCATTGTTGTAGTCGGTCTGCTGCTCTTTGCCGTGCCTAGCTTCTCATTCTGCCTCTTTTGTGCTTGGCCCCGCAATTGCTGCTTGCAGCTATATTTTATTATTATGTTTTTAATTGTCTTTGTCTTTTTACGTAATGAATAAAAATAAATAAAGGACTATTATTTTGTTGATGGAACAGAGGAACAACTGATGACGTCACTGGGATCGCCCACTTGTGTGGAAAACAAATTTTGTCCTTTATCCATTTTCTACCTGTGAACAAAAAAAAAAAAAAATCTAGCCGAAATCTCGAAAATGTAAAAAATAAGCCGTTTTCGTTTCTTATTTTATTTCAAATTGAAAAACAAATGAAAAACAAACGATCAAAACGTACCGTGCAAGAGAGTTTGATAGCGCGTGTGTGAATGAGTTTGATAGTGTGCGAGAGAGTTTGATAGCGCGTGTGTGAATGAGTTTGATAGTGTGCGAGAGAGAGTTTAATAGCGCGTGTGAGAATGAGTTTGGTAGTTTGCGAAAGAGAGTTTGATAGTGCGTTTTAGTCTGTACAAGTCTCAACTTTAACAGCACAGACAATGAGCAAAGAATGGACAGAATCCTTCAAAACACAGCTAAAAGATATTCCTTTTTATTCAAATGCAGTTATTACCTTTTTAATGGTGGGACTTGAGAAACTCGTGGAGATGGACTTTGCATGTCCTTGTGATCCAAAGATGAACCTGATGTTTTCTGCCGGGTATTTTGTGGTTCCTGCTCTGTTCTCCAGTACACTCATGTTTTATATTCAAAGCCCACAATGCAAAATTAAGTGTGGGCTCTCCACTGTAACTTGCTTCATTCCAGCTTTTGTTTGGGTCATGCTGCTGTTCTTTGATGGACAATACTTTGCCTGTGCAAAAACCTCCTGGGAAGGACTGACAGTTCACACGGATATATCTGCTTCAACAACATGGTGTGATCCTTTCATCAAATCTGACAACGTCACTGCAAAGCAAATAGCATTTTTTGGTTTTCGAAATACTTCGCAGGTGAGTGAATCAGTGGGATGATTTAATTATGTTTGATGTGAATGAAAATGATATTCATCAAATGTACCAAAGATTTTGTCATATGCTATAAATGTTATAACAATTTTTCGATTCAGATAGCGGCACTGGCTCTGCTGGCTACAAGCTCTCTGTTCCTATTTATAAGCGGATGTAAGAGGTGTTGCAACGGAGCAGCAAGAACCAAAGAACCTGAAGCTGAACGAGTGGAAATGGGGGATCCTGGTCAAAGTTCATCAACCCCTCGTGTACGGTCTTCATTAATGTAGGATGAATGCAGAGGTGCATCTGAACGGCTCTAAATACGGAAGCTTTGAACAGAGACTTTGCAAAACACCACTTAATGTTCACAAACCTAAAAAGTTACAAAATAGGGTGAAATTGATATTTGTAACACTCTCATCAAGCTGTAGCACAATGTCAGACATCTTATTGACAGTGGAAAACCACATCCTGTCGTTCAGTGCATTGTGTTAAGTAACATGCTACAATATGCTTACGTTTGCTGTTATGTTTTTGAGAAGGGTCTGGCTTCAGACCCTACTGATGTTTTTACACTTCACTTCGAAGTTTGTAAAAATAAAAAAAACATTTAAAAAAATTACACTTTGCAATTGATTACTGTTACCTGTTGCTAAAGTTCGGGATATGCAAAGTTATTGGGTGAGTATTAAACATTGACAATTGCTTGAAATTTCAGAATTACTCGTAGTAGTACAGGAACAATTTAAGAGAAGCTCAAACAGATTGAAAAATCAGTACCCTTTTTTTATTATTATTATTTTTTTTTATAAAATACACTAAACTAAGATTTGGGAGGTTTCGAACATATTAAAAAATATAGCTGCAAGCAGCAATTGCGGGGCCAAGCACAAAAGAGGCAGAATGAGGAGTTAAGCACGGCAAGTAGCAGCAGACCGACTACAACAGTGAGTAACTTAAGTCATTTTAGGATAATATCAGTTGAAATGGCTGAAAAATCATAAATACAACCAATCGTAATAAAATTTAATGGCTTATCACTTTTGACCAACAGGTGGTGCTGTTTTCAAATTGATGTGACGTGTTCTGTGTGAAATGACAATGACACACACAAAGTTTGCCGTCATTATGTCAAAGCTTTGCAGAGATACAGTCTCAGATGTAGTTTGGCATCTTTCCAGCAAATTTGTTGATGCGCTAAACGAAAACGGTTTCGTATATCGACACGAAATTCATAACTTTTTGCCAGCATAGTCTGAAGATGATCTGAGTCAAATTTGGTGAAGATCGGACAAACAGTCTGGGAGGAATTCGAAAAAGTAGGTTTTGTACATTAATCAAAATGGCGGACAGGAAGTTTGGCCAATTTCGGCATAATGGGTATCAATGTTCTCGACTTGACCCAAGGAATCTATTGGCATCAGTTTCATTCCAATAGGCTAATGTAAACAGAAGTTATTAGCATTTTTGTAAATTTCATTATTAATGTTTAGTGAATGGCGTATTACTTCTGACCCATAGGTGGCACTGTTACCAAATTGATGTGGCTTGGTCAGAGTGTGGTGACAATAGCACATATAAAATTTGGTGTCAATATGTCAAAGCTTTGCAGAGATACAGACTCGGATGCAATTTGGCATCTTTCCGGTAAATTCGTTGATGCGCTAAACGAAAACGGTTTCGTGTATCGACACAAAATCCATAACTTTTTGCCAGCATGGTCTGAAGATGTTCTGAGTCAAATTTGGTGAAAATTGGACTAACGGTCTAGGAGGAGTTCGAAAAAGTAGGTTTTCAACATAAATCAAAATGGCGGACAGGAAGTTCAGCCAAAATTGGCAAAATTGGTATCGGTGTTCTCAGCATGACCGAAGGAATCTATCAAAATCAGTTTCATTTCAATAGGCTAATGTACGCAAAAGTTATTAGCATTTTTTGAAATTTCGTTATAACTTTTGACCACAAGGTGGCTCTGGCCCCAAAATTTGTATGTACATTCAGGGCATGGTGCCGAACATTTTTGTAATTAATGTCGAAACGATACGCTAATCCGTTCTCAAGATACAGCATTTTAAAGCTAAATTCAAAATGGCCGACACCCAAAATGGCTGACATGGGAAAATTGGATATGGTTCGACTCGGTATGACACACCGAATCTAAAGAGACCAGTTTTGTGATTTTTGGACAAATCATTCAGACGTTATAAAGAAAAATAGCCATTTTTCGTATCTCCTGACCACTAGGGGGCACTGCACCGAAACACTGCAGGTAGGCTCAGGTCATGCTTGTTATAACACACACCAAGTTTGGTGTCAATATGACAAACTATTACGGAGATATAGCCTCACATTGATTTTTGCTAGCTTTTCGTAGAATTCTTTCGCGTGTTATTCGTGAACGGCTGGACGAATCGACTTGAATTCCATAACTTTTTGCCAGCATGGTCTGAAGATGATCTGGATCAATTTTTGTGACAATCGGTGCAACGGCCTAGGACGAGTTCGAAAAAGTAGGTTTTACAAACAATTGAGAATAGCGAAAAAACTAAACCTTACGATTTTTGAATTTTGGTGTCCATTCAACTCGGCATAAGCCAAGGAATTAGAGGAAAAAAGAATTTTTGTTGTGTGCCTTACGGTTCAAACGTTATTAGCATAAATCTTTTGAAAGTTTGGACAAGTGGTGGCGCTAGAGAGTTTGAGTTAGAGACTCCAAACTTGCTATGGTTAATGTTGGGACTGTCCTCTATCAGTGTGCAAAATTATACAACTTTCCCGCAAGCGGTTCTATGGGCTGCCATAGACTTGCGGCGGAAGAGGAAGAAGAAGAAGAAGAAGAAGAAGCGGAATAATAATAACGCCAACGGATACAATAGGTGCCACCGCACCTCTGGTGCTTGGCCCCTAATAAAGAAAACCGTTTCCCGAATTCTGTAAGTTGATGATTCTGACAAAACTGTATTTTCTGCAGGCTTTTTTAAAGCTACATTGTTGTGTCTTTCCAGAAAGGGCACTTGGAGACTCCAAAATGACACCTGATATACATATAAAATAAGAAGACTATATAATTCAGAACTACTGTGCAAACCTCAGAGCACAAGAAAAACATTACAGAACATAATTTTCAAAAACACTTCATAATGTATGTACGCAGTCCAACTGCAAAAACTATAAGGACCACATTGAGATGTTGACAGATCATTAAACCAGTTGCTTTAACCTTGTCTAGGCAGGGGACAGACGCCCTTGCATGTAGGAAGTGGCTCAGAACAAGGTTTTTAACTGGGTGGAATCACATCTGCTCTGGTGTATTTAGGACGGTTTCACTACGCAACATCCATTAGGGCTCCAAATTCGCACATTCAAAAAATAAATTATGAGATTTGATGAGTATGAAGCTTCAAAAGTGTCTAAGCTCTTAGCAGCTTTATATATATATATATATATATATGTGTGTGTGTTCTAGGGACAATTCCAACCGTTTCACTATTTGTATCACTCCGCTTGCAGTATGTCTCACCACAGCGAGTGTCATGGTAAATAATACTGTTCTTGTGTTACAGAGGTTTTTTTAGGCAAGAATGTACTTGTTTAGACTTCAAATATGCGGTTTGTTAATAAAAGATAAAGTTTATTTAAAATTGTAGTTAAAGGGGTCCTGTTATGCTCTTCAAAGTCTTGATTTTGTTTTGGGGGTGTACTAGAACATGCTTTCATGCTTGGTGGTTCGAAAAACGCATTAATTTTAACATAATTTACATTATTACAAAACATTTCTCCCAGCTTGGCACAAATGGCTCGATAAGTTCCGGGTTTAATGAAGGCCCGCCTTCCGAAAACCAAAATGTGTTGTGATTGGTTAGCTGTCCCCCATGTCAGCCATTTTGGGTGTCGGCCATATTGAATTTTGTCCAAAAATGCTATATTTTACGAACGCATTGACGTATCGTTACGAAACTCGCTGTGTCTTCGGCACAATGCCCAGACAGTACTCAATAAGTTTGGGGGCAGCGCCACCTTGTGGTCAAAAGTTATAAAGAAATTTACAAAAATGCTAATAACTTCTGCTTACATTAGCCTATTGTAATGAAAGTGATCTCAACAGATTCCTTGGGTCATGCCAAGAACATTGATACCCATTATGCCAATATTGGCCAAACATCCTGTCCGCCATTTTGATTAATGTTGAAAACCTACTTTTTCGAACTCCTCCTAGACCGTTAGTGTGATCTTCACCAAATTTGACTCGGATAATCTTCAGACCTTCCTGACAAAAAGTTATGGATTTCGTGTCGATATAAGAAAACGGTTTTCGTTTGGCGCATCAACGAATTTGCTGAAAAAAAGCCAAACTACATCTGAGCCTGTATCTCTGCAAAGCTTTGACATATTGACACCAAATTTTATACATGCCGTTGTCACCTCACACTAACCACGCCACATCAATTTGGTTACGGCGCCACCTATTGGTCAGAAGTAATACACCATTCGTTAGACATTAATAATGAAATTTCCAAAAATGCTAATAACTTCTGATTGCATTAGCCTATTGTAATAAGACTGTTGTCAAAATATTCTTTGGGTCATGCCGACATTGCACATACCAATTATACCGCAGTTGGCCAAACTTCCTTTCTGCCATTTTGATTAATGTACAAAACCTACTTTTTCGAGATCCTTCTAGACCGTTTGTCCGATTTTCACTAAATTTGGCTCAAATCATCTTCAGAAGGTGCTGACTCAAAGTTATGGATTTCGTGTCGATAGACAAAACCGTTTTCGTATAGCGTCACTACACATTTGAGGCATAATGCCAAAATGACTCTAAGGCTGTATCTCTGGAAAGATTTGACATAATGACACCAAACTTTGTGTGTGTCATTGTCCCCTCATACAGAACACCTCACATCAATTTGAAAACAGCACCACCTATTGGTCAAAAGTGATAAGCCATTAAATTATGTCACTGTTTGTATTTATGATTTTTCAGCCATGTCAATTGATATTATTCTAAAATGACATTAATTACTCATTGTTGTAGTCGGTCTGCTGCTCTTTGCCGTGCCTAGCTTCTCATTCTGCCTCTTTTGTGCTTGGCCCCGCAATTGCTGCTTGCAGCTATATTTTATTATTATGTTTTTAATTGTCTTTGTCTTTTTACGTAATGAATAAAAATAAATAAAGGACTATTATTTTGTTGATGGAACAGAGGAACAACTGATGACGTCACTGGGATCGCCCACTTGTGTGGAAAACAAATTTTGTCCTTTATCCATTTTCTACCTGTGAACAAAAAAAAAAAAAAATCTAGCCGAAATCTCGAAAATGTAAAAAATAAGCCGTTTTCGTTTCTTATTTTATTTCAAATTGAAAAACAAATGAAAAACAAACGATCAAAACGTACCGTGCAAGAGAGTTTGATAGCGCGTGTGTGAATGAGTTTGATAGTGTGCGAGAGAGTTTGATAGCGCGTGTGTGAATGAGTTTGATAGTGTGCGAGAGAGAGTTTAATAGCGCGTGTGAGAATGAGTTTGGTAGTTTGCGAAAGAGAGTTTGATAGTGCGTTTTAGTCTGTACAAGTCTCAACTTTAACAGCACAGACAATGAGCAAAGAATGGACAGAATCCTTCAAAACACAGCTAAAAGATATTCCTTTTTATTCAAATGCAGTTATTACCTTTTTAATGGTGGGACTTGAGAAACTCGTGGAGATGGACTTTGCATGTCCTTGTGATCCAAAGATGAACCTGATGTTTTCTGCCGGGTATTTTGTGGTTCCTGCTCTGTTCTCCAGTACACTCATGTTTTATATTCAAAGCCCACAATGCAAAATTAAGTGTGGGCTCTCCACTGTAACTTGCTTCATTCCAGCTTTTGTTTGGGTCATGCTGCTGTTCTTTGATGGACAATACTTTGCCTGTGCAAAAACCTCCTGGGAAGGACTGACAGTTCACACGGATATATCTGCTTCAACAACATGGTGTGATCCTTTCATCAAATCTGACAACGTCACTGCAAAGCAAATAGCATTTTTTGGTTTTCGAAATACTTCGCAGGTGAGTGAATCAGTGGGATGATTTAATTATGTTTGATGTGAATGAAAATGATATTCATCAAATGTACCAAAGATTTTGTCATATGCTATAAATGTTATAACAATTTTTCGATTCAGATAGCGGCACTGGCTCTGCTGGCTACAAGCTCTCTGTTCCTATTTATAAGCGGATGTAAGAGGTGTTGCAACGGAGCAGCAAGAACCAAAGAACCTGAAGCTGAACGAGTGGAAATGGGGGATCCTGGTCAAAGTTCATCAACCCCTCGTGTACGGTCTTCATTAATGTAGGATGAATGCAGAGGTGCATCTGAACGGCTCTAAATACGGAAGCTTTGAACAGAGACTTTGCAAAACACCACTTAATGTTCACAAACCTAAAAAGTTACAAAATAGGGTGAAATTGATATTTGTAACACTCTCATCAAGCTGTAGCACAATGTCAGACATCTTATTGACAGTGGAAAACCACATCCTGTCGTTCAGTGCATTGTGTTAAGTAACATGCTACAATATGCTTACGTTTGCTGTTATGTTTTTGAGAAGGGTCTGGCTTCAGACCCTACTGATGTTTTTACACTTCACTTCGAAGTTTGTAAAAATAAAAAAAACATTTAAAAAAATTACACTTTGCAATTGATTACTGTTACCTGTTGCTAAAGTTCGGGATATGCAAAGTTATTGGGTGAGTATTAAACATTGACAATTGCTTGAAATTTCAGAATTACTCGTAGTAGTACAGGAACAATTTAAGAGAAGCTCAAACAGATTGAAAAATCAGTACCCTTTTTTTATTATTATTATTTTTTTTTATAAAATACACTAAACTAAGATTTGAGAGGTTTCGAACATATTAAAAATAAAGAAAACCGTTTCCCGAATTCTGTAAGTTGATGATTCTGACAAAACTGTATTTTCTGCAGGCTTTTTTAAAGCTACATTGTTGTGTCTTTCCAGAAAGGGCACTTGGAGACTCCAAAATGACACCTGATATACATATAAAATAAGAAGACTATATAATTCAGAACTACTGTGCAAACCTCAGAGCACAAGAAAAACATTACAGAACATAATTTTCAAAAACACTTCATAATGTATGTACGCAGTCCAACTGCAAAAACTATAAGGACCACATTGAGATGTTGACAGATCATTAAACCAGTTGCTTTAACCTTGTCTAGGCAGGGGACAGACGCCCTTGCATGTAGGAAGTGGCTCAGAACAAGGTTTTTAACTGGGTGGAATCACATCTGCTCTGGTGTATTTAGGACGGTTTCACTACGCAACATCCATTAGGGCTCCAAATTCGCACATTCAAAAAATAAATTATGAGATTTGATGAGTATGAAGCTTCAAAAGTGTCTAAGCTCTTAGCAGCTTTATATATATATATATATATATATATGTGTGTGTGTTCTAGGGACAATTCCAACCGTTTCACTATTTGTATCACTCCGCTTGCAGTATGTCTCACCACAGCGAGTGTCATGGTAAATAATACTGTTCTTGTGTTACAGAGGTTTTTTTAGGCAAGAATGTACTTGTTTAGACTTCAAATATGCGGTTTGTTAATAAAAGATAAAGTTTATTTAAAATTGTAGTTAAAGGGGTCCTGTTATGCTCTTCAAAGTCTTGATTTTGTTTTGGGGGTGTACTAGAACATGCTTTCATGCTTGGTGGTTCGAAAAAACGCATTAATTTTAACATAATTTACATTATTACAAAACATTTCTCCCAGCTTGGCACAAATGGCTCGATAAGTTCCGGGTTTAATGAAGGCCCGCCTTCCGAAAACCAAAATGTGTTGTGATTGGTTAGCTGTCCCCCATGTCAGCCATTTTGGGTGTCGGCCATATTGAATTTTGTCCAAAAATGCTATATTTTACGAACGCATTGACGTATCGTTACGAAACTCGCTGTGTCTTCGGCACAATGCCCAGACAGTACTCAATAAGTTTGGGGGCAGCGCCACCTTGTGGTCAAAAGTTATAAAGAAATTTACAAAAATGCTAATAACTTCTGCTTACATTAGCCTATTGTAATGAAAGTGATCTCAACAGATTCCTTGGGTCATGCCAAGAACATTGATACCCATTATGCCAATATTGGCCAAACATCCTGTCCGCCATTTTGATTAATGTTGAAAACCTACTTTTTCGAACTCCTCCTAGACCGTTAGTGTGATCTTCACCAAATTTGACTCGGATAATCTTCAGACCTTCCTGACAAAAAGTTATGGATTTCGTGTCGATATAAGAAAACGGTTTTCTTTTGGCGCATCAACGAATTTGCTGAAAAAAAGCCAAACTACATCTGAGCCTGTATCTCTGCAAAGCTTTGACATATTGACACCAAATTTTATACATGCCGTTGTCACCTCACACTAACCACGCCACATCAATTTGGTTACGGCGCCACCTATTGGTCAGAAGTAATACACCATTCGTTAGACATTAATAATGAAATTTCCAAAAATGCTAATAACTTCTGATTGCATTAGCCTATTGTAATAAGACTGTTGTCAAAATATTCTTTGGGTCATGCCGACATTGCACATACCAATTATACCGCAGTTGGCCAAACTTCCTTTCTGCCATTTTGATTAATGTACAAAACCTACTTTTTCGAGATCCTTCTAGACCGTTTGTCCGATTTTCACTAAATTTGGCTCAAATCATCTTCAGAAGGTGCTGACTCAAAGTTATGGATTTCGTGTCGATAGACAAAACCGTTTTCGTATAGCGTCACTACACATTTGAGGCATAATGCCAAAATGACTCTAAGGCTGTATCTCTGGAAAGATTTGACATAATGACACCAAACTTTGTGTGTGTCATTGTCCCCTCATACAGAACACCTCACATCAATTTGAAAACAGCACCAGTTATATTTATTTTTGTAACACTTCCTAACTTCCTCTCTTCCTCTATTGCACAAAGAAAGTGTCTGAAAAGGACATAAATCTCATACTTTGAAGTAAAAAAAAAATCCACATTTAATTTGTTTCAGTTATATTTACTAGCTTGAGTGTAAAAATGACAAGATTGCAAACACACAAAATTACGAGACCACAAACTTCACAATGTGCATATCCTGTCGAATTTGACCCAGCAACTACAAGTGCCACATATAACCACTCGCTGAGGCGTCATTGTGCCATTGCAGTTCCATTTATACTCACGTAAACCATCACAGAGCCTCAACCCTGTGTGAAAAGGCATTTACAACATGCCGTTTTGAGTGGGAACTGCATTCGTTCCTTTTTTAAAGCAGTTTTATGAGGTCATATAGCACCTGCCAATCACCCAGGGATCACACCTCAAACTCCAGTTAAGTTTTAACTCTGATCATAGTGTTATAATATACTCATACTCATACTCATACTCAACCATTACTGCTTTCCTGATGAGTGAGTGTTGAGCGTTTACATCCAGCGTGGCGTAAACATTGGGTCGTATGGGGCGAGTTATCGTGAATGGCATTCGCAGCTGTGGCCCAGGCTTTTTTTTTTTCGGAACAGCGCAAACTAGTGCAAAGGGGCAACATCATGACTTGGCACAGGTCTAATGAGCGGGGGTGCTAATTTGAATGGCGTGGATCGTCACGTGGGTGTTGCTTTCTGCCCTTTTTATAAAATAAAGACCTGTTAAACTACTAACACTGGCCAAAAATAGATATCACAGGGGAATTCTCAACTTGAAAGTCATGATCATTTCCACCACAATGTCATTTTTAGCACAAAGGAATAAAATAGCAGATTCCTTTGTCTCGCTGAGGCTGATTTCACAGCTAGCATTTTATTAATTTGAAATACAATTAACTGACAAATTAAATTGATATTGTAATATTTTCGTAGTCTAAGGCATCATTTGAACTCCTTTCATGCACGGCTCCACCTGTCGTTGCGGTTACGACTGTTTCTGAGGGTTTTCTGTGTGCAGTTGTCCTGCTAATGTGGAACATTTTGTTCATGGCTTGTCGTTTTAGTGTCAGTCATTCCCCAAAGTGGATCTGCTTTCCTGCCGGTCAGGAATTCTGCGGGATTGTGACTGTGAGTGTCACACGTGTCTGCAGGGGGTTAATGAGTGTGTCAGCAAGAGCCTGATATCTTCTGCATTTGCTGTTGATTATTTTACCAGTCGCAAAGAGTGACACATTACAATTCTTTATGCTTATATATTACATATACTAAGTTTCTATCTAGTGGTTGTTAATTTTGTAGTTTGTTGTATTATCATGCCTTCTTTCTACTGTCGTTTGTTCTGTTTATAATGGTATCTATAGACCAATTTGGAGTAGACGTCACAGTTAACGTCATTTGCAGCTGTGTGCGCATTGTGGTGGCAGAAAAACACTGGTAACAAGTGCATGGAAATAAAATTCAATGAAATAAGAGGAAAAACTGTATTGTTGTGCCATTGGATGTCAGAATCGGAATGCAATTCCTTTTTTTAGAATACTGTCATCAAAAATGCCGTTTAAAGCAATACGCAGATGTTTAAGCAGATGGACTAATGGATGAAACCTGCTATGATTACTTTCAAAACGTAATTTTGATTTGAACAATTTGGCTACATAATAATCACATATGCACAGGGTTCCCACAGGTCCTTGAAATCCTTGAAAGTTTGTGAAAAAAAAATTCAAGGCCCTGGAAAGTTTTTGAAAATACATACATACAGGTCCTTGAAAGCGCTTGAATTTATTTTGTGCACGAAGTTTTTTGCCATAGAAATAGAAATATTATTCTCTCTGGTCCACTAATGTATTAGTGGCCTATTCATACTAGCTTCCTTGATTTCACATTAGTTACGCGCATTTACACGTTACGTTAACTGACTTTTTTTTGCATGTTTTTATCTCATAGTTTGGACTTTGTAACATGATTCAACTCAACAGTAACTCAAAAAAAAAAAAAAGTGTGGGATATGAACTCAAGATTCTGAGCCGAGGGGAAAAGAGAGAATGACGAGTTGTTTTTTCTTATCAGAATTGTGAAATATAATCTCGGAATTGTGAGAATAAAGTCGGATTTTTCAAATAGAAACTTCAAATACCTTCCATGGACCACTACGTGAAAACTGTCATTTTCTGCCACCAGATAAGCTCCGCCCATAAAAAATGTCTATTGTTCTATCTGTCTATTTATCATTCTTTCCATTGTTAATTTTTTTGTTCTATTACTTATCCTATTTATTGTTCATTCATTTATTTCTATTGTTTGTTTAACTGATCTATATCGGTCTATCTGTCTATCTATCTATCTATCTCGTTAATTCTTTTTAGATTAATTTATTTGTCAATCTGTTGTTCTGTTTTTCTATTGCTTGTCATTCAATCTGTCGATAATTCATTTGTTCTATATATATGTTTTTATTTATTTATCTGTTGTTTGGTCTTTCTATCATTCTCTGTCTAATTTATCTATTGTATATATCTGTTTGTTCTATCCATCTTTAGTTCAAGCTATCATTCATTCTGTCTGTTGTTTTTATTTAGTGTTCAATCTGTTCTTTGTTCTATTTATCAGTGTTCTATCTATCTGTCATTCTATCTAACGTTCTTTCCATTGTTCTCATTCTATCTATCTGTTAATTTGTTCTATCTGAACTGTCTTTCGTAGTATCGTTCTGTCTATAACTCTATGAATCTATATTTCAGATTTGTTGTTCTATTTGTTGTTATCTGTGTTCAAACTGTCATTTGTTCATTCTGTATATTTATATTTAAACAACTTGTTGCTAAATTGTTGTTTGTTGTCATTCTGCTTGTGTATTTAATTTATCTATCATTCTTTTGTTCTATTGCAATATCTTTCTATCATTCTATCCATATTCTGTTTATGTCGTTCTAATTGTCTATTGTTCTGTCGTTTTAGCATTATATTGTTGTCTTTGTCTATCAATTTATCTATCTATTGAGCTAACATTGTTCGTTCTGTCCTTGTGTTTTATCATTGTCTATATTTCTTTGCTCTATCTATCTATCTATCTATCTATCTATCTATCTATCTATCTATCTTTGTCTTTCTGTCTATCAATTTATCTATTTATTGAACAGACGTTTGTTCGTCTTGTCATTTGCTTTATCATTCTATCTATATTTCTGTTAGGTCTGTCTGTCTGTCGTTCTGTCATTCTATCTACCTATCGTTCTATGTTTCTGTCTATCTATCAGTTTTTATTTACAGAGCTGTTTGTTCGTTCTGTTTTTGTTTTATCCATTCAGTCTATACACACTGCCGCACAAAAGTTTGGCATCAGTAAGATGTTTTTTTTTTTTTTTTTTTTTTTAAAGAAGTCTCTTATGCTCAAGGCTGCATTTATTTGTTTAAAAATACAGAAAATGTTATTACAATATAAAATAATGGTTTTTATTGTGATATACTTTAAAATATAATTTATTCCTGCGACGCAAAGCTGAATTTTCATCAGCTGTCCATTTGTTATGAATGTTGGAAACAGTTGTGCTGCCTAATATTTTTTTGGAACCTGTGATACTTTTTTCTAGGATTCTTTGATCAATAAAAGGTTAAAAAGAACAGCATTTATTTAAAATAGTAATATACACTATTGTTAAAAATGTTGGAGTCAGAAAATTTTTCTTTCTTTCTTTTTTTTTTTTTGAAAGAAATTAATACTTTTATTCACCAAGGATATGTTAAATTAATAAAAAGCGATAGCCTAGATCTACATTGTTAGAAAAGATTTATATTTTGAATAAATGCTGTTCTTTTTAACTTGTTGTTCATCAAAAATCCTGAAAAAAAAGAATCACAGGTTCCAAAACGTAAGTGTTTCCAACACTGATAATTCTAATAATAAATCAGCATATTAGAATGATTTCTGAAGGATCACTTAAAAAAATTCAGCTTTGCATCACAGGAACAAATTATATTTAAAAGTATATTAAAATCAAACCATTATTTTATTTTGTAATTACATTTTGCAATATTACCGTTTTATATTGGTTTTTCACTAACGCATTCAGTAATGAATATTACAGTAGTTACTTACTTAGTTGAGATTATGCAGATTTCAACTTTCAAAGATTTCCCAAAATCTGTTAACCAGGTTAAACTTCTTCACACATCTTTGTTACATTGCAAGTAAATCCCACTCAATGTTTTGAGTCAAATGAGACCCAAACACAAAACCCTTCAGCCTTCATCCAGATCTCCAGTAAATCTTTGTGTCTGAGTCTCTCCGTCAGCAGTAATGTTCCACAGATTTACAGTGCGAAAATCAAAGGCTTTGCACGTAGACGGGCAACAGGGCCCCCATTGTCCCCCACAAAATGTTAATGGTCGGAAATGTTAATAATCTGCGCACTGGGGTCTGGCCTTTGATGATCTGTTGACGAAACTGATCCGGCACTTTTGAGTGACTGGCTAATGGCATTCCTCACACTTGCTCTATCATTGGCTGGAGAGAGAATGAAAGTGTACGGCAGCCCTCGGGGACTCCCAAATGGTCAAGTGCCTTTAACGTCCCTGCTTCATGTCGTATTCCTCCAGCTTTACCACCAGCCCCTTTGAACACCCTTTTTTATCCACACTTTTTTTAGACGTTTGAGAGTCTGGCAGAAGCTCAGTCAGAGGGCGCGAGTGGGCTAACTTTCATTACCGCTACTGATCCCAGAGGCACTGGAGGCCGATCCAAAACGGCACGGCTGAACGGAAAGACCGGACCTCCATCGGGATTCAGAGCGGAAAAAACTCCTGCGACTCTTAGGAAGCGACTCGTTGGATTTTCTAGCGGGTAGAAAGTTGTTTCTACCATGAAGCAAGCTTGGGAAAAGGGGGTTTTTGAAAATGGGCAGTCCAAAATTTCAGGAAATGTTGGGAAAGCTTCCGCTGAACATCTTCAGAGGTAAGAAATGAGCTGCTGTGGGAATATTCGTATGCGTTGCATGGAGATCTATGAGAAATCAATTTACTCGCGAGCGTTTCGCCAGAGTTTTTGGTGGATAAATCACGCTTAAGTAGCAAGAAATCTTCTAAACGCTTGAAGTCGCACGGTTCTTCTTAAGACACCCCATGATGATGGATGGGTTTGATGAGTGTAACTTGGAGTACTTTGCCAAAGTGTAATTCCACTGCGATTCTGAGCAGTATTATAGTAGCCGAAGATCTCCAAGATAAACACAGTTATCATTCCTCCAGCTTATCCCATCATGCTTTCTGTCTCATGAATCTAACCACGTATTTCATCTATGTTTAATGTAGTTTGAATATAATCAGTTGCTTAATGTTATTGTATTATGTTATTTTTTGGCCACTTTATTTTAAGGTCCAGCTTTCACTATTAAACTGAATTTTGCCTCAAACTCTTCATTTCCTGCTTATTGATAGTTAGTAAGATAGTTAAGTTTAGGTATTGGTTTGGATTAGGGATGTACAGTAGTCAGTATTTGAAGTGGATCAAAAAAAGTTAATCAAAGTTGTCCTAAGACAAGAACAGGTTATTGTTTCGTTTAAGGACAACTTTGATGAAAGGTTTTGATACACTTCAGATGTTGACTGCTGTAGAATATCATGCAGAATATGTGCTTTGTAAGTACTAATAAACAGCCAATATGTTAATAATAGGCATGCTAACAAGCAACTAGTTAATAGTGAGAATTGGTCTCTGTACTAAAGTGTTTTTCTATTACATTTTATTTTTAGTTTTTTTTTATTTGAACACACTCGTTCTGATTCTGACAGATTTAAGAAACACCAAAAATATTTTTACTTGGTTCAAATGATAATGGATCTGGTTATAAAAAGAAAAAAAAAAAGGTATAAAATTTAACAAGTTAAATTGTTAAAAAAGATATTTCTATATGTGTCTATATACATTATATACATTAATAATAATCAACAGTCCTTACTAATAATTATGAAATGAATAGTAGTATTTATTGGTAATAGATCTGGTCAATTTTAACAACTAATAGTTAACGGGACTGTTAAGTACTGAAAAAAAAAATCCATATTTATATACAGTTAAATTGAAAGCAAACATTAATAAGACTTTTAAACATTATTATTAACATTCCATAACGACACCGTAGTGCAAAATACATTTATTTTATGCTAAGTATACTACAAATGCATTTACAAATGTATGTACTTCATAAAAATGCTTTGCAATTGTACTTTAGTGTGCTAAAATAGTCCTGGTGTCTAACTAAAGATATACTTAAGTATATTTGATTGTGCTAAAGTGGAACTATTGCAAGTATGCTTTAGGTACACTTTAAATATCTTGCATTTAAAGACCAATATTATCCAAAGATCATACAATCCTCATCAATACTGACTTTAAAACACATTTTAGGCTTAATATTAATAAATGTGTTGCATTGTGCACAAGTAGTACTCCAAATAAAGTTTAATTGTAATTGTTAAATCAGGATGTCTTAAGTGATATGTCAGTAAATATGTTAATAGATTTAAACTGTACTTAGTATAAAATAAATGTGAGCCTGGACCACAAAAGCAGTCATAAGGGTAAATTTTTCGAAAAAAATTTTCCATTGATGTATGGTTTGGGTGGTGCAAAAAAATCTAAATATTGAGGAAATCGCTTTTAAAGTTGTCCAAATTAAGTTCTTAATAATGCATATTACTAATCAAAAATTAAGTTTTAGGAACTGGAATTTTACAAAATATCTTCATGGAACATGAAAAACTTCCTAATGATTTTTGGCATAAAAGAAGAATCAATAATTTGGCTATTGTTACAAATATACTCCAGTGACTTAAGACTGTTTTTTTGGTCCAGTGTCACAAATGTTTTACTAGGGTAATTATGGCATAAATAATTTTTCCTTTTTAAACTGGCCTTTAGGTCAGACAAAAGTGTTAAAAAGTGTTGCAATTTACATTTTTCACAAAATAAAAACAATTTTAAAAATTACTGTACAAAACTAAACTCTGTCTAATGGTGTATAGGTTTGCATGCTTGATAAATGAACCAAAAGTAAATCTTTTAATGCATTCACAAAAATTTTATTAAAAACCTACTTTTAACTAAAACTTAAAAGTAGCTGATTTAATTTTGAATTTGAATCAATTTTGAAGAAGTGAAAAACGATTAGCTTGGGTCTCCACAGACGGAAAACACATGCGAGTCATGTATGTGGCCCCATTGAATGTTTTCAGCAGATGTTACTGGTGACAAACTGCTATTCGCTGGTAACAGATGAATGGCACACGGCATGATCAGTGCTGATGTGTGCGTAAGTGATGACCACATTCCTGCGACATGCCTCTCTATGAAATCACTTAGCACTGGTCGAAATATAACACTGATCATTTAAAAACACTTGTGTTCAATACACTGTTTGTGCAGTTGTTAATTTATATTTTAAACTTTAAGCAGTCTTGCAATGATTAGATGGTTCGATAAGCAATGAAAAATCTCTTTTGTAAATATTCTGCACATTTAATAGTTTAAGCCATTTTAGGGACTTGCTCTAGTACATGCAAACTAAATTTGTGCATGGCAGTAATATGCAGTCTTGACTGAAAACCCCCTGTAGGGTCTCCAGCGGCTGACGTATAGAATCACACGACTCTTCCGTGTGTGTTACTGACAGAGATGTAGACGCCAATTTTGTTGCAGCGCTAAAAAGGTGTCCGTTTATGGACGTGCCGTCCACCGAGTCTATTTTAACCCATCAACATTCTCTGTTTTTGCACAACACTTTCTGTGAGCATGTAGAAGGTGTCTTGCACTGAATCGGACCATTTTACATTTCATATTCAGTTTTAATGTAAATTAATATACATTTAAAATTGTAAAAATGTATTGCATATTTGCAATGAGAAAAAACTATGCAAAAAAAAAAACTTTTAAAATATCATAAAATGTTAAAAACAACGTTAACAATATTTGATATGAAAAATGTGATCAGAAAAATATGGTTTTAATTGGAAATTAATTCCAAATTACAATTATTTTTTATTTTTTATTTTTTATTTTTTTTAAATACACCTTAGTAACTTTAAGTTTGTATTTGAACACTTTCCTCGAAAACAATCCTGCAGCGCCAAGCCAGTGTTGTCCTGGTGTCAACAAGACTTTTACAATTTTGAGACATTGCTTGAAAAATCTCCGTCATGCTTACTAAATTGGCTTAATTGTTTAACAGTGCCTTCCAGGTTGGCTCTTGCATTAAACGCCGCAGTGCATTAAACCCTCAGCTGCCCGAGTGAAGCTTTTCACAGCCAGCGAAAGGTCGTGGGCTCTGACAGTGCGGTGAAAGATGGGGTATTTTTGATGGATTGTTTTTAAATAGCGCGGTGGGCCGTAGCATTAGGACTGGTATTGTCAGGATGTATCGGGACTGTTGTGCTGGCCTTTTTCCTCTCGTCCGCCGCGCACTATCGCTCCCTCTCTTTTCCCATATATCCCTCCTCAGCTGCTCTCTCTATATCACTCTGCCAGCCCGACCCAAAGGGGGAAGTTGCCTCGTACCCCCGGGAACGTGAGAGCTGATGGGAGTCCCAGACGCCATTCTGGTTACAGTGCCTTTGAGTTTTACAGATACTGGTGTAAACTGCTGTGTGAATATGCCCCTGGAAAGGTACATTTTGTTATTGTTTGTTTTTGTTGTAACATTAACTTTCTATTAACTTTCTATTGCAGGTTTTTGGTGTTGTTTGATCTTTGAACAGTTAAAATTAGATGTTTCAAACTACTTTAACGTTAAGGTTTTAAGCTCGTTTCTTACTGAAGGCCTGAGCGCCGTGTTGACCTTGCCTCTTCATAGCATGCGTGTTTGCTGGTATTACCAGGGATGCTTAAATCACAGCTGGGAAATATGTTGTGAATGCCTTTGTCCCTTCAGCTCTTAAGACTACCGGCTATTCGGTTGCCTTTTGTCATTAGCTTCATGTGTATGCGGTCATCGAGCCGTATTGTAACACAATGCTGCATGGAAACACTTGTGTTTTGAGCTGTTTGATGTTTAGATGTCTCAGCAGAGGCCTATGAAGTTCTAAAATGATTGGAAAGAGTTGAACGTGTGTGCTGAAGACGATCACTGTGACATTTTAAATCAAGAAATGTTCCTTTGTTGGTCTGGGAACAACAATTTAAGTAAATTTGAAAAGTAGGGGAAAAATGGTTTGTACAATTGGTGATCACTGAATATAGAACTGTTCTTCAGTTCAAATGGGGATGTAGGATCTCCAACTGGCCTTCTAATTAAAAACTTGCTAAGCTAACTGTAATGTTGCTGTTTTGTGTCTAAAACACCATCTTTTAGGCATTAGGCAACACTTTATGGATGCTGGGAATGACTTCCAATCAGAAATTTGTTCCCATAGCCCCCAAAAAAATATTGTCCATTGTCTGGACGATGGCGTCCTAATCAAAAACTTGCTAAGTGAACTTTAGTGTTGGTGTTTAACTTCTAAAACACCATCTTTTAGACATTGGGTAACACTTCATGGATGTTGGGAATGACTTCCAGTCATAAATTTGTTCCCAGGGCCCAAAAAAAATATTGTCCAGTGTCTGGACAATGGCGTACTAATCAAAAACTTGCTAAGCGAACTTCAATGTTGGTGTTTATTTTCTAAAACACCATCTTTTAGACATTGGGTAACACTTCATGGATGTTGGGAATGACTTCCAGTCATACATTTGTTCCCAGGACTCCAAAAAAATATTGTCCAATGTCTGGACAATGGCATACTAATCAAAAACTTGCTAAGCGAACTTCAATGTTGGTGTTTATTTTCTAAAACACCATCGTTTAGACATTGGGCAACACTTTATGGACGTCGGTAATGACTAATCGTAAGTTAATTCCTAATGTCGACGTAGTGTTGTTCAGTGTCTGGACAATGGCATACCAATCAAAAACTAAGCTAACTGTAGCGTTGCTACTTATTCTTTTGTATGCAGTTGTTTTAGATATTAGGCAACACTTTATGGAATATTGGAAATTACTTTTAATGATAAATTTGTTCCTAAAGTAGACAGTGTTGTCTGATGTCTGGACATCTGAACATCTATTGATGTTAAGAATGACTTTCAAACATTAATTTGTTCCTGACATCCACAAAGTGTTGTCCAATGTCTGGATGATGGTGTACTAATCAAAAACTTGGTAAGCTAACTGTAGCATTGCTGTTTTCTTTATATGCCATCTTTTAGACATTTGGAAACACTTCGTAAATGTTGGGAGTGACTTCCAATCATATATTCTTTCCCCAACATCCACAAAGTGTGGTAAGATGTCTGGATGATGGTGTAATAATTCAAAATTTGCTAAGCTAACTAGCTTTGCTCTTTATGTCTTTATGCATCTTTTAGACATTGGGAGCTTTATGGATGTTGGGAATGACTTTCAATCAAAAATTCATTCCCCACATCCACAAAGTGTTGTCCAATGTCTGGACGATGACAAGCTAATCAAAAACTTGCTAACTGTAGCATTGCTGTTTTATTTCATTATGCACAGTCTTTTAAATATTGGGCAACACTTTATGGATGTTGGGAAGACTTCCATTCATAAATTCGTTCATAACGTCCACAAAGTGTTGTCTAATGTCTAGATGATGGCATACTTTAACTGGTAAGGTAACTGTAACGTTGCTGTTCATTTCTTTATATGCCATCTTTTAGACGTTGTGCATCAATCAGAAATTCGTTCCCAACGTCCACAAAGTGTGGTAAGATGTCTGGATGATGGCGTACTTATCAAAAACTTGGTAAACTTACTGTAGCATTGCTGTTTTATTTCTTCATATGCCATCTATTAAATACTGGGCAACACTTTATGGATGTTAAGGAATGACATTCAATCATAAATTCATTCTCGATGTCCATATAGTGTTGTCCAATGTCTGGACAATGGTGTACTAATTAAAAACTTGCATAGCCATCTGTAGCATTCTTGTTTTATTTCTTTATATGCCATATTTTACAGATTGGGCAACACTTCCTGAATGTTGGGAATGACTTCCGACCATTAATTAATTTCTGATGTCCACCAAGTGTTGTCCAATGTCTGGACAATGGTATGATGGCATACCCATCAAAAACTTAAGCTAACTAGCATTGCACCTTATTTCTTTATATGCCATGTATTAGACATTAGGAAGCACTTCATTTGTATTGGGAATGACTTCCAATGATAAGTCCATTCCCAACATCCACAAAGTGCTGTCTGATGTCTGGACGATTGTGTACTATTCAAAAACTTGCTAAGATAACAGTAGCATTGCTGTTTTATTTCTTTATACACCATCTTTTAGACACTGGGTAACAATTTATAGATGTTGGGAATGACTTCCAAACATAAATCCATTCCCAACATCCACAAAGTTTTCGTCCATTCTCTGGACGAATGTGTAGTAATTAAAAACTTGCTAAGCTAACTGTGGCATTGCGTTTTTATTTCTTTATACACCATCTTTTAGACATTGCACAGCAGCTTATAGATGTTGGGAGTGACTTTCAATAATAAATCTGTTCCCAACATCCACAAAATGTTGTCTGATGTCTGGACGATGGTGTATTAATCAAAAACTTGCTAAGCTAACTGTAGCATTGCTTTTTTATTTCTTTATACACCACCTTTTAGACATTGAGCAACACTTTATGGATGTTGGGAATGACTTCCAATCATAAATTCATTCCTGACGTACACAAAGTCTTGTCTGATGTCTGAAAAATGGTGTACTGATCAAAAACATGCTTAGCTAACTGTAGCATTGCTGCTTTATTTCTTTACACACCATCTTTTAGAAATTTGGCAACACTCTGTAGGTGCTGGGCATTGCTTCCAATCATAAATCTGTTCCCAACTTCCACAAAGTGTTGTCCACTCTATGGATGATGGTGTAGTAATCAAAAACTTGCTAAGCTAAATGTAGCATTGCTGTTTTATTTCTTCATACACCATCTTTTAGACACTGCACAGCAGCTTATAGATGTTGGTAATGACTTCCAGTCATAAAATCATTCCCAATGTCCACAAAGTGGACAACAATTGGATGTTGGAAGTGACTTTCAATCAAAAATTGGCTCCCAACGTCCACAAAGAGTTGTCCGATGTCTGGACGATGGTGTACTAATTAAAAACTTGCAAAACTGTAAAGATCCTGTTTTCTAAAACCCCATCTTTTAGATACTGCGCAACACTTTATAGATGCTGGGAATGACATTCAATCATAAATTTGTTCCCTAAGTCCACAGTGTTGTTCAGTGTTGGCTCAATAGCGTACAAATAAAAAAACAAAAAAACAGCAACACTACTATTAGCGTTTAAGTTCTTGATTGTCAACAGTTGATTAGCACCCAAATAACGAAGGATTTCCGAACGTTTGTGAAAATGTTATATCATCCCATGACCAGAAACAGAACACCAATGCTATCATTAGCTTTAATGTTTGATTTGGTAATAAAGTTGTTAAACAATAAACACTGCAATACAGTAATGGTTCTGTAGGTGTATGATCATCAACAAAGAGGAGACCGTAAACTGCAAAGAGTTTTATCTTCATGAAAGTTAGCAACTCAGACTTAATTTTACTAGTTTTAAAGTTACACCTACATGCCGCCACATTTATGTGGCTTTCCAAACTTTAAAACCAGCAAAGCATCCAACAGCCTCTATTCATTGTCTTCTGTTATCTCCTTGATCTTTCTTTGTAATTGCCAAGGCCAAATGGTTCTGACGCCATTTGGTTAAATATTGAAGTTCAGACAGTCTGTCTGAATGTACCTTGTTTCTTCCTGTGGCTTGGATCAAATGACGGTTTATTCAGGAAGGTGTGATCTCTCAAATATCAGCACTCGCCCTTTCAGCAACCATAAGACGGGTGCTGTCAGCTGCTTTGATCGATTGACGCTGGTAAAAACTGACGGTCATTAATTATCCAAAGCAGTTTGGTCGATGGTTAAACAAATTTGAGAAGCGTCAGTGTTTGGAACAGCATCGGAAACGAGTGCTATTTCCTTCACGTCCATGTACATAAGCAACAAATATAGTGTGAAAGGATTTGTCGACAAGGCGCCACGTTAGCTTGGTGAAAAAGTGTTAGGCTTGGCCCTCAGCTGGTGTCAACCACTATCAGCCTATTTGTGGTGACACTTATTTGTTTCCATCTTTGCAGAATTGCAGGTTTCCTGCTGTGGCTGTTAGGGTTCAGGCCTCTGAGCATGTGTTCATTGCTTTGTTGACACGTAGAAGCAACTGGGATAATCTTTTAAGTTAAACGTATGACAGTTTTATGGCACTAGCAACTTCTGCTGTTTCACTAAAAGGGAATTTCTGAACTTTGAAGTGGATTGGAAGCAAAAGGCACTTTGGTAATTCTGATTCTGGAAGTACATTACATGATGTATTCCCATAGTCTGAAGCAAATAATGAAGACAAACGCCAAAGATGTCCATTGAAATGGCCTCTCACAATGCTTGTATGCAGTTTGTATGCATTTTATATATCCGTTTATAGCTTAATCAGATAAGTTGTGCCACTTTATCCACACCCAAGTAGTAAAACTGCACTGGTATGTATTTGATGTCATTAGAAATGGGAAGTCAGCTCTGATCACTGTTTCACACCAGTGCCGACGCGGTTTCCCTTTTCGGAAAGTGCCCGATGTGACGTCACTCACAGCTCTATATGTGTTTGATTGAATTATATGTAATGATCTCTGCTGTAGCTGCGCTGTTAAGACCGTCCTGCTGTGTGCCGAACATATGCTGAAAACACGTCGGCCAAGTGTAAAGGTCCCTGGGTAAACATCGTCTAAAATTAAAGAAGGTGTTTATCCGAGTTTAATTGGACGTCTGTCCCTGAGCAGAATCGAGGCATGAGGCAGATCTGCTTATAAACCAGTTTTAGCCTTTATTTGATTGTTAAAATACAAGCTCCTACAAAGACAGAATTAAAAATCATTGTCATACCATTGTAGGTGCATTCAGTGTTCAATGTCAAATTCCTTTGTGTGACATTGTGTGTCTGTCTGATAACTCCTGACAATACAGTATCACATATCACATTAAAGTCTGTACTGTTTCCCTAAATAACTGTATACTAGTGTTTCCCAACCTGTTGTCCCTCACATCCCAATCAATTAGTGCCCCTTAATTCAGTATCATAACAATGTTCCTTTTGACGATAAAAATAGAGAATTATAGACAGCAACGCAACTGAAACCTCCAAGGCCCAGAAAGGTAGTAGGACTTATTGTGATAGCAATAACATTACTATTAACCAGTCAGATTTTAGGGTTAGGACTTTGTACATTGTTATGAAAGATTATAAAGACAATTGCATTTTACTAATGAATCATGTGCAAAAGACACATATTAAGAAAGTAAGTTTTGATTTGATGTTAACCTGGCACTGAGTGTGCCGTTCCCCCTCTCTTTTCATGTAACTAACATGTCACAGACCCTGACAACAGCCCCGTCATGCCTTAATGCCAGGAATGCATACGGTTTCTCTCCAAAGACTTTGAAATCTCTTGTCTAAAGCTCAGGGTTGCACAGATGCCGCTGCTCTGTGAACTGTGAAGAGTTTGTAGCACGTGTGCTCACCATAAAGGCATTTTGCTTTCATCTACGCATGTTCGTTTTACAACCTGTAGCTTGTTTTGTGCCATTGTGGCATCCTTTATGATGTCTTTAGTTATTTTTGTCATAATACTGTAGTTCCATGTATAGTATACCACCATGGCACAGGTATAATTCCCTATATAAGTACTGTAACGCCAAAATATTCAAATAAGAATAATACTTCAATGAGGAACAGAACTAATTCCAATATATGTAATATTTCTATATTAAAATACTTTCTCATTTACTAGTTTAATATAGAGAGACAGCTATAGGTAAGCCATTTTTAGGTTGATTCCCTTAAAAACAATGTTTTCAAAACATTGCTTTGTGTGTGTTTCAGCATAGCAACACTGACTCAGCCAATGGCATGAGTTTGGGGTGGAGCTATGCGTTTCCCTAACCAATGGCAGGCAGCATCTCTGGGGGAGGGGAAAGGAGAGAAAAAACCTGTTTGAAAACAGAGACACTGATTACAGACTTTACCACTGAGATAATACAAATATTATATTATATATTTGTATTAGGTTATATTGCATATTAAAATTTCTAATTAAACTACTTTCTCAGTATAGCGAGACGGCTTTAAGTAAGCTATTTGTAGGTTGATTTTTCCTAAAAACGCTGCGTGTCTCTGGTGTTTTTAAAACATTACTTGGTGTTTTTTGGACCAGCTCAGCATAGCAGCAGACTGAGCCAATGGCATGAGTTTGGGGCGGAGCTATGTGTGTCCCTAACCAATGGCAGGCAGAGTCTCTGGGGGAGGGGAAAGGGAAAAAAAACCTGTTTGACAACAGTTCAGTCAGTTCCATTTTAGAGACACTGAGTACACATTTCACCATTGAGATAATAAAATTCTTACATAATACATTTATATTAGGTTACAACAAATTAAATTAGTAAATTTAATTATTAAAGCACATAATTCTCAAGCTTGTCTGAGAAGCAGTTCAGGAACATGCATTTAACATTCCGGCATGTTCGTTTTACAACCTGTAACTGACTTTGTGCCATTTTGCCATCCTTTATTATGTAATGTAGTAATTTTTTTTTTATCATGGTACTATAGTTCCATGTATAGTATAGCAACAAGGCTATACAGAAAAATGTGTGTGTGTGTGTGTGTGTGTACACATATATATATATATATATATATATATATATATATATATATATATATATATATATATATATATATATATATATAATATTTTTATTTTTATTTATTTATTTATTTATTTTTATAGAACACCAATGTATGTAGTACTTCTGTTAAAACACTTTCTCATTTACTAGTTTAACGTACAGCTTTAAGTAAGCCATTTGTAGATTTATTTCCCTAAAAACACTACATCTCTATGGTGTTTTTAAAACCTTGCTTTATTTTTTTTATTTATTTTTTTTTGGACCAGCTCAGCATAGCAACAGACAAAGCTAATGGTATGATTCTGGGGTGGAGCTATGTGTTTCCCTAACCAATAGCAGACAGAAAGAGAAAAAAAAAAGTTGAAAATGGTTAAGTCAGTTCCATTTTAGAGATACTGATTACACACTTCACCACTGAGATAATAAAATTATTATATTATATATTTATATTAGGTAATAATACATATTAAATTTTACAATTAAACTATTAAAACGAATAATATTAAAGCACAAAGTCTCAAGCTTGTCTGATTTTCAGGGTGATATCGTGACTCATCTCCGCTAAAAATGATTGTGGCAATCATTTTAATTACAAGTTATTAATCACAGATCAGAAACATGCAATTAACCTTCCGGCTTGTTCGTTTTACAACCTGTACTTCACATTGTGCCATCCTTTATGATGCAACATAGTCATTTTTATCACGAGTACTATAGTTTCAGGTATAGTATAGCAACAACGCTATACAGAATATATATAATGCTCTATTTGAGATTCTGGATTGTCAAGTCAAACTATTGAAATGGCAATAATATTTCAACGAGGAACAGAGCTAATTCCAGTATATGTAGTATTTCTGTGTTAAAACACTTTCTAATTTTCTAGTATAATTTAGACAGCTTTAAGTAAGCCATTTAAAGGTTGGTTTCCTTAAAAACCCTGTGTCTCTGTGGTGTTTTCAAAACATTGCTTTGTGTTGTTTGGACCAGCTCAGCATAGCAACAGACTCAGCCAATGGTATGATTTTGGGGCGGAGCTATGTGTTTCCCTAACCAATGGCAGGCAGAGTCTGTGGGGGAGTCTGTTTTCAAAAAAAAAAACCTGTTTGAAAACAGTTAAGTCAGTTCCATTTTAGAGGCTGATTACACACTTCACCACTGAGATGATAAATTTATCTTAGATTATATTACATACTGCATTTTATAATTAAACTATTACAACTAATAATATTAAAGCATTCATTTTCCTGCTTGTCTGAGATTCAAGGTGGTGATGATGTGACTCATCTCTGCTAAATAAGCAGTGACAATTATTTTAATTACAATTATTAATAGGTTCTCTGGTAAATAGCCCATTATCATTCTCTCAGGCTTGACACTATCACACGATGAGAATAACTGTAAACCGTTTTCATCAAATAGTAAGTGTTTCAGCTTGAGGTTGATTGAATTTCTAACACCTTGTGTGTTCACAGTAGGTAGCAGTATGAATTTCTCTGTGAAATCTTTATAGGGTTTAGTACAGGCTTTTAAGTGTTTGGGGTGCGAAGTACTGGGCTAAATATTCCTTTTGTTGTTTACCGGTTTATAGCGTTTTCACGCATTCTCTCCTCTCAGATCTTTAGCATACCATAAAATGGTACCTCAGGACCATCTGAAACAGATGTGGCCTGTTCAAAGAAAGTTCAGGGTCTGCAAATGTGCTTTTCTTCAAATATCAATCAAGTTTTAAAAGAATATATCAAGTTTTTCAATTTAAATCAATGGAGAAAGATGCTTTTTAGGCCCAAACATTGTACTATCTACTAGATGTGACTTACTGACTGATTGAAGTGTTGGGAATTCCTCTGGACAGCCGTTAAAAACTAGTGAAACCGAAGAGCCCTATGTGGGAACGCTGTCTCCTGTCAGCAGACGGGTCCGGTTGGCCCTCAGAACCAAAGCACATGATTAACATACAGTGCAAATAAAACTAGACATCTACAAGATGCAGCTCTGACATGGTGACAGAGAACGGTGGGCGCTAATAATAGAATGACGCCACATGGTTTTGATTTACGAATTTGACTTACGAGGCCCAAGCGGAATCTTAAGATGTTTTTGTTGCATTTCCATCACTGATTTGTGGAGAAAAAAACTGAATTCTGTGAAATGGATTGGTGAACTTGATATAATGAGTTAACAGATCTGGGAGCACTATAATATTAACCAAAAATAAGTATAAAATTGGTATTTTGTTAACACAAAAAGCACCTAAATTATGGTTATCAGTACATTTCAAGTACATTTCACCACTGAATGGCACATTCAAGAGAGACCGGTTTCTGGTTTCTCTACATCAGTTATATATTGCTTCCACCTGTTTTTTTGTGATCATATATGGTGTGCATTGACACTTCTAAAGAAAGCCAAGATGTTGTACAAGGCCCAGAATTCTTGCTTTATTAATTATCTATCCTTCAAACCCTGACATCTCAAGTTTGATTTGTGGTGTATTAAGCTACAGATCAACATACTCTATTGGATAAGTAACCTACTTTTTCCATATTAAGCCAGTATAAGGTTCATCCACATCTGAAACAGAGACGGGCCTGCTAGCAGGTTGCTCTGAGGTCTCATGGTCTGGCCAGGTGTTCGGCGTATAAATTACGAGGCAGGGCAGCGCCTAATGCAATGCCCACATTTGCCAGCAGGTGTGCTGAAGGGATGAAAACAGCAGGGGTCCATATATTTCACTACTCACCATTTGTAATTTTAGATGCTGACTGCTGCCGATGTTAATGGATAGCAATGCCTGATATTCCTCATGGACTAACAGCGGTGTTCTGCTCTGATCACATGACTGGGCAGCGCCTATAGTGAGTACTGTGTGACCGACGTGTTTTTGACTTGCTGACAGTTGAAAATAGGTTACCTTTTAATCGCTGCCAAGAGCGCGGGAGCCGGTAGCCATTGTTCAGCAAGTTAAATAAATGAGGAGGAGCGAAATACCTGGAATAATTGCCACATGATCCACTGGTGTTGGCACCTGGAAACTTGTTTCTCTTTGATGGTCGCTGTCGGATAGTTTTTTATGATTTTTAATGGAAGTTTCTTGAGGAATTAATTTCTTAAAATATCTTTGATCAAACACTTGTATGTTATTTCTTCAAATTAAGAGCAAACATAAACACAAAGCCATAGAATAGACCACACATACTTGCAGTCTCTGAGGGCTTCAAGATTAATTTAGAGGGCACGGTGGCAACAGGCAAGCCATGTTTTACAGCGGCTTTACAGACCCTGTGACAGCTTGTCTTTCTCTGAGACTCTATATGATCTTCCTCGTAACACAAACCCACCCGGCCATGCCAAAAAAACTCCTCACCATATTAGCAACAAAATTAATAGATGAAGGGGTGTAGGGACAATCTGAAAAGTAGTGGACACTACATAAAACCTCTCAGCTTTGCCTATGAATATTAAATAGTAGGTTGTTAATCAATACAATTATTGTTTTTTTTGTTTTACATATTGTTCACCAAGTGATGCTAACTCATTGCTAAAGAAGCACTACCCATAGTAGGGTAGCATTAGTATTTAGGTGTCTGTTAAAAAATACTGTAAAAACGCAAGTTTGTGCTTAACAAAATGTCAACCATTGCTAACAAGATTCTACCCCAAATATAGCAAAAATACAAGTTTATTTTCTTGAAATAGCCATTAGCATAGTAGCATTAGTGTTTGTTTCAGTCCACTATGTAACAAGGACTACAAGAACTTAAAGGAACACTCCACTTTTTTTGAAAATAGGCTCATTGTCTAACTCCCCTAGAGTTAAACAGTTGAGTCTTACTGTTTTCGAATCCATTCAGCCGAAGTCCAAGTCTTGCGGTAGCACTTTTAGCATAGCTTAGCATAGATCATTGAATTTGATTAGACGGATGGCATCTCGCTCAAAAATGACCATATATAATGACAATATTTTTCGTATTTAAAACTTGTACATTGTGTACTCAGACTGACGGAAAATGAAAAGTTGCAATTTTCTAGGCTGATATGGTGCGGCAGCAAAGTCCCTTGATTATTACGCCAAAATGAGAGTATAGTTCCTAGCCATATCGACCTAGAAATCGCAAATTTTCACAATGTAAATACAGAAGAGTCAAGTTTTAAAAACGAAAAATATCGAAACTCTTTGGTCATTTTTGAGCGAGATGCTAACGGTCTAATCGGTTTCAATGATCTATGCTAAGCTATGCTAAAAGTGCTACCGCCAGACCCGGAAATCGGCTTGGATAGAATGGATTCGAAAAATGGTGAAACTCGACTGTTTAACTCTAGGGGAGTTGGAAAATGAGCCTATTTCCAAAAAATGTGGAGTGTTTCTTTAAGTTGATGTACTTGACGAAGTAGCATTAGCATAGTAGTGTTCCTGTTTGTTTAGTCCATGTGCAGGCTGCTAACATGGTTTTAAATAAGGGCTACAAAAATACAAGTTTGAGTGCTTGACAAAATGGCAATTTCTCCTAACAAGGTTCTATCACAAATCTTGCAAAAGCAAGAACTAGCATTAGCATTTGTTTGTTCACTATGCAATTTAAGGTTCTACATACAGTTTTATTCAACTGTGCAAGTACAAATACTGTAAAAACACAGGTTTGTGTGCTTGACAAATTGGTAGCCATTGCTAACAAGATTCTACCACAAATATAGCAAAAATGCAAGTTTGTTTTTGATGTATTAGCATTAGCATAGTAGCATTAGTGTTTGTTCACTATGCAGTTTAAGGTTCTACATGCAGGCCACAAATAGCACAAGGACGCAAGTTAACATGTTTGATGAAGTAGCATTAGCATAGTAGCTTAGTGTTTGTGTGTTTTATTCAACAGTGCAAGTTAACAATGTTCTACATGAGGACTACAAATACCATAAAAATGCAAGTTTATGTGCGTGACAAAATGGCAAACTCTGCTAACAAGTTTCTACCACAAATACTGCAAAAATTCAAGTTTATGTTCTTGAAGCATTAACATTTGTTTGTTTTGGTCAACTGCGCAAGTTAACAAGTTCTACATAAGAACTACAAATACTGTAAAAACGCAAGTTTGTGTGCTTGACAAATTAGTATTAGCATAGCAGCATTAGCGTTTGTTTGTTCACTATGCAGTTTAAGGTTCTACATACAAACTACAAATACCACAAGGACGCAAGTTGATGTTTTTGATGAAGTAGCATTAGCATAGTAGCTTAGTGCTAAAGTGTTTTAGTCAACTGTAAAAGTTAACAATTCTATGTGAGGACTACAAATACCACAATATCTTAAGTTTATGTGCTTTACATGTAACATTAGCATATGTGTTTTGGTCAGCTGTGCAAGCTAACACGCTTTTAGATAAGTGCTACAAATAGCACAAGGACGCAAGCTTATGTGCTTGATGAATCAGAAAACTTGAATCAGAAGCTTGTTTGGAACCTGTTGGAAATTCTCTAGGGAACAGATTTACAGATTTCCATTTGCTTTTCAAATTGACATCATGATAAAACAGTTCTATTTCAAAATACTTTTTGTTGTTGTTGTTGTTTGTTTTGTTGGAACACCCATATTGACATTTCTAAACTATATTTCCTACAGGGTTTTACCGCAATGTTTTCCGACAGCTTCTTTCTACACCACATCTCTTCTGACTCAAACTCGGTGGGCACCTGCCAAACATTGTTTGTTTCGTTTAGCACAGTGGGGAAGCCAACCCTGTGCTTGTGGTGTCATTAGCTGAACTTGATAAGATGACAAAAAAAGCTAAAGTTTCCCTCTGGAGGCAGTCTGAGCGGATGACACAGCTGCAGGTTGGCGTTGATTGTCTGCGGGGTGGGACGTGCGAAGGTACGGCTATTCGTGTTCATTCACAATGTAAATATCAGGCAGATGTATGAAGAGTGAGTCATGTAGACATTTTAAGGGTCGAGGTGACTCATGTCCACCCACAGCTCATCTTACATAACACCCAAAACATCACACACACCAAGAACTCAGGTAGACCTGACGTTTCTTTCAAACACCACAGTGTTGATGCAGCAAACAAGTTACTGGAAAGTTTTCAATGAATGACTCTAGTCAATGCTGAAGCCTATAAAAAACAAAAAGTAATGTTCTTAATGATTATATTCAAAAACATTAAGGTAAAGAGTCATTCATTTTAGAATCAAATATCATGATTTTTTTAAACAAAACTGCATTTGTACTTTTTAATTCTTGTAAACAAGGACTATGTACAAAATATATATATTTTATATGAGTATTATGAAACGTTACGTGGAAAAAAAAAAAAAAAATTAGCCTATTCATAATATTTTTCATATGTAGCAAGTTGACTGTGCTTCTGCAACCATAAACAACCCTGGTGAAAAAAACAGCATATGCTGGTAGCTATGTTTTCATGCTGGGATGCTGGTTAGGTATGTTTTGTTGCTGGTTTAAGCTGGTCTTTAGCTGGTTTATGCTGGTCCTTTGCTGGTTTATGCTGGTCCTTTGCTGGTTTATGCTGGTCATGTTGCTGGTCAAGGACCAGCATAGACCAGCTTAAACCAGCATCAAAACATACCTAACCAGCATCCCAGTATCAAAACATAGCATAGCTACCAGCATATGCCGTTTTTTTCACCAGGGAACAGAGCTGTAAAACCTTACCATAGTTAAAAAACCTGTATTATTGAGTTTATACATATTAAAAACACAAACCAACACATTCTTACCTGTGAAAGTTACCCCATTTCTTCAGGAATATAAATATTGGCGATTTTTACAACCCATGGCTGCGCAATGTTGTGGCATCTTGGAAAACACTGATTTTTACAGTAGCTATGTTTCCATCACCCTGTTTTTTTTTTTTTTTTTTTTTGCGCATTTCAAAGTGTCGCATCAGAAATGAGTGACGGAAATGCTAAATTTAAGAAAAAAAAATCCCTTAATACAAAAAAAAGTAGTTTTTGACTTGTGCGTAAAAAAGGGATAACACGAATAAGGGGAGATGGAAAAGCATTTGCTAAATAAATTCCTCCATGCGCATTAAAATAAAGTCATGTGACTTTGCGCCATGACGGCATAACGCAAGTAATTTATTATATATGTCAGTTACTATTTTCAATGGGTTACTTGTCACGTGACACACCGCAGCCACAATAACGCTGTATGACAGATAGATCGCTTTTATTTCGTTTTTCTTTTTTTATTCAAAATAATCACGCACTTGCTTACCACATCATAAACTATCTGACATTCTGATTCACAAATATGTGTGTAAATTAGCGTGTTTTGTCGTTTAAAACCCTATATAGCATTAGCACTATATAAATGATATGGATCGTGATCTTTAGCGTGAGATGGGCGCCGCCATGTTTGTTCGCGCTGCTGTTCAGAGAGTCCCGTCAGCCGGATTTACAGCACGCAAATTCATCAGTTTCGCCCGAAATACATGCAAGTAAGTGGCTGTTGAACTGGGAGAGAAATTGAGTTAACTTTTTAGTTACTTACACTATGTGTATGTGATATGAATGAAACACATCTGCAAATTATATTTGAATGGATTGTTATTTGCTGCTTCTATAGACACCTGTGTGTATTTTACAAACTCTAAATCTATTGTTTTACTAGTACTTAAGTGTTTTTATATTTCTGAAACCTAAAATAAGAGTTATGTGGTTAAAAACACTGCATAGTTGCAATTATTTCACAAGTGCAGAGCTCGTCTCTCTTTGGCTCAGCGCCAGCCAACGCGCGAAAGCGCAGTTTGAATTTGACAGTTGCGTGACGTCACCCGAACGTTCTAAATCCCATATGTGACCCTGGACCACAAAACCAGTCATAAGTGTCAATTTCTCAAAATTGAGATTTGTACATCATCTGAAAGCTGAAATAAATAAGCTTTCCGTTGATGTATGGTTTGTTAGGAAAGGAGAATATCTGGCCAAGATACAACTATTTGAAAATCTGAAATCTGAGGGTGCAAAAAAATCAAAATACTGAGAAAACCGCCTTTAAAGTTGTCCAAATGAAGTTTATAGCGATGCATATTACTAATCAAAATTTAAGTTTTGATGTATTTACGGTGGGAATGTTACAAAATATCTTCATTAAACATGATCTTTACTTAATATCCTAATGATTTTTGGCATAAAAGAAAAATAAATTTGACCTATCCGATGTATTTTGGGCTATTGCTACAAATATACCCGTGCAACATAAGACTGGTTTTGTGGTCCAGGGTCACATATGTGGGACCGTACTCCCAGGGGCATAAAAATAAGAATCCCACATGTGGGACCGTACCGCTCAACAGGTTAAAAGTAGACGCGTCAAACTTTCTATAGATATAGCTCTCATGGCTGTGTATTCGTTAAAGTATTCGTTGAGTTTTAGTTCATTTTAGTGATGTGTTTCAAAAAGATATGCATGGAGACTGAGACGGCTGAAAGCGCACTGTTAATTTTTTTTATTTTACAAAAGCGCAGTGTTTTGTTGATATTGTGAGTGTACACAAATAAAAAATAGACCCTTTACAGATTCAAACAATGCATTACTTGTATGTGTACAATCAAAAATGACTAAGTATTTTAAGTTATTTTCACTGTTATCATTAAAAATGCAAGTGGTGCCACTGTCAAACCCCAGGAGGTTAAATTCGCTACTTTGGATGGAAACCCAGCTTGTGAGTGATGTCTCATTGACCGTTTACAATTATATATACAGTAGTCGAAGTTAAAACAGAACCTCGTGTATTAAGACTTGTATGGCTTGATGTAACAAATGATGTCTTTTTCTGAGATACGTAGTGTAAAAGCCCATGACAAATTTACATTATTTAAAAAATCCACTGTTTTATATATTTTGGACTATGGGGGGTGCAATTATTTTGATGACGTGAAATGGTTGCACTCGGTGAGCTACTGGCGCTACCTGTCGCTATTTTAACCACAACACAATTTGGAAAATAAAATAGACTTAAACCAAATGTCGTACCATCAATTTTCCCCACAAGGAATCTAAACGCCCCTGGATATCGAGTGAAATCCGCACTGATAAACTCGTTCAGCGGCTGCAGCGTCATGACAAGTGTCTGCATGTTTACATCCTGCCAGGATGGCATCTAGCGCTTCTTATCTCAGCCGTTTGTAAACTCTTTCAGTAGCTGTGGTCTACTAAAAGCCCGAAAGGCATCAGAGCTAAAGCGGAGAGAACGAAGACGCAGGTCTTTAGGAAGTTTTATTCATCCACAGGCATCTTCCCATTCTTTTCACCTCTTCTTATCACTGGGAAAACAGTGAAGACTTGCATCGCTTCTCGTTGTACGTCGACTAAAAAATTACAACCAAAAGCCGCCCAATGTGGCATCAAATTAGTATTTTGTTTTCCGAGTTGTGTTGTAAAAATAGCAACAGAAAGCGCCAGCAGTGCAACCATTTGACATCATCAGAATAATGATGCCCCCATAGTCCAAAATATGTATAAAACAATGTGGAATTATTTTATACATCATCATTTACATTAAATTAAACCAAACAAGGCTTAATACCCAGGGTTCCTTTTAAATCACTGGCTTGATGTGGTCTATGGAAACAAAAAGGCCGTCACTGCTCTATTCTCAGCTGCTGCTATCAGTGCAGCTCATGGTTATCTCGTAAGAGCTTTGACAGAGACAGTCTAATGGAGGACGTGTGTCTAAGAGAGGGTGTCCAGTTTCATTAGACTTGTGTTGCCTGCCTGTGTCCGTCACTGATAAATGGAAGAATCTGTATCTTCTCAGTTTTGTGGATGACGGCAATGATGTGTGTGAATGAGACAGAATGTGCTTGTGTGATCTCCAGAAGCGTATTAATAACATCTTATAACCCCAGGTGGCCAGAGTGAGGTCTGGAATGTCTACAGCTGTCACCAGCTGTAACCTCTCATCAGATGATCTTTCCCAATCAATGGGCCCAGTGGGGAGGAAGTGATGTCGGGGGGCTCTTGTAGCGGCCGGTAGTAATTAAATGGCTGAGAATGGGCCCCAGATGCAAAGTTAGTGTCACCCACCGACTGTGATGCTAAATTCAATTTATCAGTTGTGGTTTGATTAATTAGCATGGTCCACTTAGGCCCTGATGGTAGATACGGTAACATCATATGCTTGCAAAAAGCATCTTTCAACATTGATGGCCATTTAAAAGAAGCTACTTAGTAGTGAAATGTAGCTGTGTATGTGATGCATTGAACTACACTGTAGAAAACCAAGGATCACTTTAAATATATAGAACGATTTAGAGTGTTTTTTTTTTAAATCTCTTTAGACTCTTAGATAACTAAGCAAATGTTTGTGTGTGAGACTGTGGGATGATTCAGATACGGCTGTTACTGGACAGAAGCAGGCAGCCTGCCAAGCAGTGATATTTTCAGGCTTTACTGCAGCGCTAACTTTATTTTAATAGGGCTTATTTAAAGAAGTGCAAAGTGCAAGCTCATTGTGCATGTATGTGTGAACTTCATCCGCTGTATGCTTTAAAACATAACGAAAGCAGATCACAAGTTTTGGTTTTCTTTCAAATTTTCGATGTAATTTATTTGCATGTGCAGTAACTCCAAATATTTGGATGCTTGAGACACACTTAAAGTGATAGTTCACCCAAAAATGAAAATTACCCCATGATTTACTCATCCTCAAGCCATTCTAGGTGTATATGACTTTCTTCTTCATTCAGATGAGTACAGTTATATTTAAAAAATCTCCTGGCTCTTCCAAGCTTTATAATGCCAGTGAATGGGTGTTCAGATTTTGAAGACCGAAAAAGTGCATCTATCCATCATAAAAGGTGGGGTTAATAAAGACTGTTTGAAGTAAATCTATGCATTTGTGTAAGAAAAATATCTCATCGATTCATTTCAGATGGCCTTTATTAACCCCCTGTGACGTGTGGAGTACTTTTTATGATGGATGGATGCATTTTTTTGGACTTCAGAGTCTCAACAGCCATTCACTGCCATTAAAAAAAACTTGGAAGAGCCAGAATTTTTTAATATAACTCTGATTGTATTCATCTGAAAGAAGAAAGTCATATACACCTAGGATGGCTTGAGGGTGAGTAAACCATGCGGTAATTTTCATTTTTGGGTGAACTATCCCTTTAAAGAAATGCCCAATAATAAAAATTTGCTGACAAATTACTTAACCTCAGGCCATTTAAAATGTAGATCAGTTTGTTTCTTCATCAGAACAGATTTGGAGAAATGTAGCATTGCATCACTTGCTCACCAATGGATCCATTGCAGCGAATGGGTGCCGTCAGAATGAGAGTCCAAACAGCTGATAAAAACATCACAGTAATCTACAAATAATCCTTACAAGATAAAAAGCTGCGTGTTTGCAAAAAAAAAAAAAAAAAAAAAAATCTGTCGCAAGTCATTTTAACTTTTAGCTTCTGGGTAAAATACGAATTCTTTTTCATCCATATGTGACGCTGGACCACAAAACCAGTCTTAAGTAGCATGGGTATATTTGTAGCAATAGCCAAAAATAGATTGTATGGGTCAAAATTATCGATTTTTCTTTTACGCCAAAAATCATTAGGATATTAAGTAAAGATCATGTTCCATGAAGATATTTTGTAAATCTCCTACCATAAATAAATCAAAAATTCATTTTTAATTAGTAATATGCATTGTGAAAAAATTCATTTGGACAACTTCAAAGGCGATTTTCTCAATAGGAAGCTTATTTATTCAGCTTTCAGATGATGTATAAATTTCAAATTTCAAATTTCAAAAAATGACCCTTTTCACTGGTTTTGTGGTCCAGGGTCACATATATGAAAGCCAATGGAGTCCAAACCCACATTGTATGGACAAAAAGACACTGCATCATTTTTCCGAAATATGAAGTTCTCTTCAAGTATATCCTTGATAATAAGAAGTCTTTCTACACTGTTATAAACTCCCACCGGCTGCTTACAGCTGTGGTGTCTGTCTTTTTGCCAGCATTGCATTTGTGTAACAGCACAACGGTGGAAAAGTCACAGTAGAGTTTCATCCTCCACTTCCTCATTTGTCTTCTCTGACAGTCTGCGTGTCTTTATTAAATCCAGTAGGGATATGACATCAATGCGGCTCCTTTTTATATCCAACTTCCTTGAGCATGTGGCAGCTGTTCACAGGTTGTCTGTAATCTTCTGTATTTACAGTTAATGGCTGTTTGATAAAGTATGTTTCCGCTTTATGGAGTGGACATGTGGACATATACCTTTCTCATAATTGCATCTTGCTGAGAGATATCATAGAATAGATGATCTGTAATATGGGTTTTGGCTGTGACTGTAAGGCATCCAGACGTATCTTTGATTCTTAGGGTTTGAAATAAAGCCAGTGTCTATGTATTTGTCTTCAGTGATGTGTTAATAATTTAACGCTACATTCCACCATCCCATTGGTCAACAAACTGCTACTATAAGGGCGAAATGTTTTTTAAAAGAAATTAATACTTGTATTTAACAAATCAGATTGCAAATAGCATGTTAAACAGTTACAGTGCTGTTATTTGGCACGTGAACAGGATCTTAAAAAAGATGATGGGGGCACATACACTACCAGTCAAAAGTTTTTGAACGGTAAGATTTGTAATGTTTTTTTTAAAGAATTCTCTTCTGCTTACCAAGCCTGCATTTATTTGATAGTACAGCAAAAACAGTCAAATTTTGAAATATTTTTTACTATTTAAAATAACTGCTTTCTATTTTAATATATTTTAAAATGTATTTATTCCTGTGATTTCAAAGCTAAATTTTTAGCATCATTACTCCAGTCACATGATCCTTCAGAAATCATTGTAATATTCTGATTTGCTGCTCAAAAAAAGTTTTTATTTTTATTATTATTAGTATGTTGAAAATAGCGGAGTTGATTTTTTTCCCCAAGTTTCTTTGATAGAAGAATAGCATGTAAATCCGTTTATCATCACTTTTGATTAATTTAAAGCATCCTTTCTAAATAAAAGTATTAATTTCTATAACATAAATATTATAACTATAATTATATTGACTCCAAGCTTTTGAATGGTATAGTGTATAATGTTACAAAAGCTTATTATAAAATCAAACCAAATAAAAAGTGTTTCTTGAGCAGCAAATCAGCATATTAGAATGATTTCTGAAGGATCATGTGACACTGAAAAGTGGAGTAATGATGCTGAAAATGTAGCTTTGATCACATGAATAAATTATATTTTAAAATATATTCAATTCATTGAAAACAGACATTTTAAATAGTAAAAATATTTTACAATATTACTGCTTTTACTGTATTTTGGATCAAATAAATGCAGGCTTGGTGAGAAAAAAACAAAAAAAATCTTACTGTTCAAAAACTTTTGACTGGTAGTGTGCATTTAACACACCTAATTACTAACATACAAAAGCGTAACATAATAAACAACAGAAATTAACAAAACATTTATATATCTTCATTAAAATGAACTGATTATCTAAAATTACACAAAACTTTGCTTACTTTAGACAGTAGATGGGTTAAGATACTAGTTAAGAAGCATTGGAATTTTGACCACAGTTCAGCAGAGTTTAGTTCCAAACCTAAAACAACACGCACACTTTTCACGCAGTTTTCAAATAACCCCGAAGAACTTGGCTAGCTGGAGCCAATGTGTTTAATTAATGTTGAAGCTACATTTGCAGGATTGTGGCCCTCCAGGAACGGAGTTTGATGCCCTTGATATAGACAGAAATAATTTGGTGTCACAACTTTAGCTTGAGGCTGGATACATTCAGTTGGATCTGGTGTGCTAATGGATTGGGAATAGCTTGAGAATGGGAATGTTAATGGATATTGTCTTACTCCAAGTATTTTAGACTACTGAACTAAAAGGCCTTGATGAGTTGGTTCAGGTTCACGTAGCTTTAAGAACAGTTCTAGGAACTAGCCAGCAGGGTGGTTCCTAGAAAACCAATTTCCCCCTCTGGCTGTTTCCCTAGTTGCATTCGCACCAGCAGCAGGAACTCTGAAGCGGCCGACAGCGGCGTCTTTATTTGCGGCATTCACAAACGTCAACAACCGGTGAATGGAGGATGCCGTGATCGGGTCTTGGGTTTCGTGATAACGGAGATAGAACGCACAATATTTACGTGATTAAAAATGCACTGACAGCTTGCTTTGTTACATACCATCTTTACATTTTTCCATGTTTGTGGGGTAAATATTTTTACTCGGCTTTTAAATACTCCGGGTAGCCAGTGTTTCGTATGCGTTTGGCCAATCAGCATACACTTACGTCACTGGTAGTTCCTGTGGAACTTTTGTAGATCCTACTCTGAAGTAGGACAGCTCGTTCCGCACGTCATACATAGTTACGCTATTTTATACAACAGTTCTGTCTGGTTCTCGAATCTGATTGGCTAATAAGATTGCGATATAAGAGTCCAACAGAGCTCCAACAACTATTTCACCGTTTCTAATTGTATCACTCCGCTTGTGGTACTACTTACAGGAAGTATCATGGCGGACGCCCAAATCCAGTATCATTTTATAAATATTACTGTTTTTGTGTCATGGAATGTAGTTTTAAGAGGTTTTCAGGCGAGAATGTACTTGTTTATAGTTTGAAAATTTGCGCTTATAAAGCCGCCGAGAGAAGCCTCAACTCGGCCAGATCTTCTGGAATGTACCGCTGGCTCTAATGTCTCTATAGTGGTTAAACATGAGATATAATTCGTTTTGTGGTAAATCTAACAGACAGTCTTTGGTCTCATTAATCTATTATTTGTTCCAGAGAAGATATTTTTGGCAAAATCGCATGTAACATGTAAATTCAATACTGTATACATAAGAACGCCTTTACTTTTGACTGTTTTGCCTAGCAAGTTTTTTGATGGCTGTTTTTGTTGTTGTTTATTAAATATCATTATTCAATAAATTATATTTTATTTAAACAATAATTTATATAAATAATTTGTTATTCAGTATTGCGAAACGTTTAGTATTGAGAAACTGTGCGTGTGATGGTGATTTTACTTACATTATTCCGCCTTTAGATGGCGACAAGAGACTGCTTTTATGAGTGAGTCAGCAGTAAAGGGACTTCGGTAAAGACTTTTATACTAAAAAGGTTTTAAGCGGAAGTTATTTTTAGCTTCAACAACAGATTGACGCAGCAAAATCACCCTTTACAGATGAAACCTTACCACAAACATACCGCTTTCATCGTCAATATGAATAATGAATGCTCTGTCAGATGCAGGTACGTTAATCACACTCGCTCAGTCCATCTCTCTCTCTCTCATAGTACGCATACATGATACAGTGAGGTTTCAATGAAGCAATTCAACATTCCTTCGTTACTAGTTATAAAGTGACGTTTTGGAATTAGTAACGGACGCTTGAGCTCAACTGTTCAACGGTCAAACTTTGATTTGAATCTGTGGCGGAAGGAAGTAGTTCTGCAAAAAAGAGGGCTTTTAAAGACACTCCGTTGTTTATTTACACTCTCGTGCCGTCGAACTCTTGTATAAAGGCAATATCTCAAGTCTACTCGTGTGATATTGCTCATTTACGTCACTGCACATGCGCAGTACTTTGCAGTTTCGGTTTTCAATCCGATTAAGGGTTTACATGTCCTCTTGCTCGGATTGCAAAAGGAATAAACCATCCCTTGCAATCTGATCGAAATTTCGAAATTCACGCATCAGTGAATAATTAAATATTTTTGTAAATAAAATGATCATGCCAAAAGAATCACATTGAAACTTTAAATGTCTTTTTTTTGTCTGTATGAGCTTTGATGTCATTTTCGCCGTAAGCTTAATGTAATGTTTTCCAACGTTTCGGTGTGGATGAGGAACTTTTGGAGAATGCTCATGTGGATGGAGAGCGTTCTAATGTAGACTTCACCAGAGTTGGGAAGTCATAAGCCTCATTCAGACTGTCAGCCCAAATCCAGTATTGTGCATATCCGGATAGAATCTGAAATTCCGATGGAATCGGATTTGAATAACTTACTGTCCACACAGTGTATCACAATCGTTCTTATCCGATTTGCAAATATGTTTATTATGTTGTCTACAAAAACTTCTAACGTGTTTACGTTTTACATGCCAAGAAAATGTGAAAAATCTACACTAAATCCAATCTGACTGGTTAGACTGAAACGGATTACCAGGAATGCGATTTGAATATGATTCCAAACCACGTATGAATGTAGCTCAAAAACAAATTTGCACAAATCGGATTTCATGTAGTTTGTTGCCATTCAGACAATCTAAATATGATCGGATTTCAATTGGATTTGCATAAAAATCGCATTCGAACTGACAATCTGAACAAGGCTATAATTACTGTATGAGTAGGGGTGTCACAATAAATTGATTCTGCGATTTTCCGAATGCATTGCGATACTCTCTGGAATTGATTCTGAGCTTAGCTTTTGCAGATGGTGCTCTAGGCTAGTTTTTATCTGCACACTTGCCATGCACACGTGAGCTTTAAATGCTCAGGAAGAGCACTTATGCGTTACACAGATACACAGAAGAAAGCCTTATCAAGCCATTCATTAGTGTGGTTGTTTGATGAGAAAAAGATAAAATGTAGTTGCAATAAACTTGTTAGGAATCTGTACAACTGCAGCAGCGGAGGACTATTATCTGCCGAGTGAAACTGTGGAAGAACTGATGACGACGCAGTTTGATCTTCGGCTGACCAATCAGCAGAAAGGGTCGTTTAATTCCCGCCCACGTGCAGAAATCGAATATTCAAGCGGTTTATTCATTTTTCCACCCCTGAACAAAAAAAAAGAAAAATCAAGCCAAATTCTTTTTAGTTTTTCTGAAAAAAAAAATGGGGGAAAAAAAAAATAAAAAGGAGCTGTTTTTTACTTTTTCTTCTTTTAATATTAAATCAAAAAAACGAAAGAACAAATTATATATATCAGTTTATCGTGACACCCCTAGAGGTTGCTTTGGTTGGAACAAGATGGCAGTGTGCCTTTTCTACATACTTTTCTACTAAAGAATGTGTACCAGGTGTGTTTTTGCTTTTTATGTTTTGATTCAATTTATGAAGGTGCTGTTCATTTAATTTAATCGTAATTGTACAATACTATGGTACTTTGTAGATCCAGAAAACTGACATGCCCTCAACCAGGAAATCTGTGCCTTATAGAAAATCCCAAATTTCCAAGTTGTAATTAAAATGTGTGTTCAACTTGCAAATAAGTTTTCCGACATAACTTGAACATGCCATTTGATCTCCAGGAGCAGAAGTCCTCATTTATTGCACACTGGGAATCTTGTGCATTCGAGCTCAAAAGATATGCGAAAAGGAACTTCGGCTATCTTTCTGAGAGCAAGTGTGCGTGTATGTGTGCATATGGACAGGCATAGATTTCCATGTGAGGACAGAGACAGGTGGATGAGGCACTGGATCCTGATTGGCAGGGGAGGACATGTTTCTAGGTAGTTCTTCGCAGCGATTGGCTGAGGGAGGCGGTATCGCTGGGGAGTGACAGGGCGTGATTGGCATCCACAGGCTGATGGTGCTGACAGATGGTAAAATGCTACGCAAGCTCTGGACAGATCTCACTCACAGGGTGGTGGTAGTTGGGGCGGTCAGGGGGCATAGTGTGGGGTGGCGGGGGCAAAGAATGCAGGAATGGATGCCTACAGTATGCTGCCCTGAACTTGGATAAAATCCGCTTACGTTTGGAAACGTCGCCCTTTATAAATACAGAGATGAAAATGTTCTCTTGTGTCAACTTGATTCACTGTGACATTGCAATGAGCTGCATTTCAAAACCGGTTAGCCTGCAAATCGGCCAATTAATCTATTTTGGTTCTGCCTCGTCAACACGAAAATTTACACCATGCCTTAGGGGACCTCCTTTAAAGGAATAGTTCAATCAACAATTGAGATTATTCATTATTATTTGGAGAAGTCATGTGGTGCAACCAACATTTATAGTGCCTTGACTATGTCAAGGTCAGTAAATCTCCTAAAATATCAGATAGTTTGACCTTTTTATGACAAGGCGAAGCTAGTCCAGTTAGTGAAATGTCATGTGGTGCGACTTTCCTAAAAAACATAAAATGATATTTTGGAAGTAATTAGTTATGGTACATTTAAAAATATATTTTTAAACTTTTTGAAAATAGTGATTCAAGTGTGTTTTGAAAGTGTGTAGGAAATTATTTAATTATTTCATCATTCATTTCATTTTTACACCACGTTAAAGCGACAAATAATAATATGACTAATAAAATAACAATAATATTTACAGAAATAGTTAAAATAGTTATTTTTTGTTATTTTTTTTCTATTTAATTGAATAGTTCATTGAATGTTTACTTAGAAAATACTTTTAAAAGTTTTTTGTGGAGTGTCATATTTGATACATCAGGCCTTAATGGCTCATATAGTGTTATATAAGAGAATTTGGAGCTCATATATTTTATTTATTATTGCTCAAACTGAGCAAAATATGACATTTAATGCAATTGCTTATATTTATATGGCCAAAATGTAAGATGAAATTCTGATAGGTTGTAATATAAATAACTACTTGTATAAAATGCATATAAATAGCAGTTTTATCATTAATATGACATATAGTAAGATAACATTTAAATGCTTTATTTTATGATCAAAGCTCTCTAGTTTTCATTTTGGGAGGCAAAACATAAATGCAAAGCAATACAATGATAATTAAGAGATGAACAAACGCTCCTCAAAAGCCTGATTATCATATCTGATAGGGTTTTTCTAAAAAATGATGTACGAATATTCAAGCAAACCTGAGTTGCTTCAGTTCAGTAAGTGTTTGTCTTGATATATTACTAATAACAAAAAAGTTATTATGTTTAATTTTTCAATTCAGTAAAGATTTCATAGCAAAAAGACACAATTCACAAAGTGGACGTTTTTTATATTTACACTAAAAGGTGTTTTATTTGGTAAAAATATCTGTCAGTCAGACTAAAGAACGCATGTAGTAGATTTGTTTTGCTCATATTAATAATTTAGGAAACTGTTCCAGATGTGGTCACGATGTCGCTTTTGCTCTTTCAGATGTTTTGTAGAAGGTTTTGGAAGTGCACATCTCAGAAGTCCATCCTTCCATCGTTTGAAGGTTTTTGTCTATGCATGCTAGACCGCGTTGAACAGATTGAAGGCCGTCTGTGTTGGCCTGAGTTTGTGAATGTTAAATGTAGTCCACATTATGATGTGCTGAGCTGGCTGGACTTAGAATATTCATAGGCTGGTGTTCTCAGAGCCAAACGCTCTGCAATCATCTGGCCTCTGCCCTCAACACGTGCTCTGACATGTACTGTCAGCAACCTGCAGGTAGGTGGGCGTCTTTTTCCTGTGGCTGTCAGCGCAGGAGTTGGAGCCAGATCTTCACTGCCCAAACCGACCAATCATACCAGTGTAGTGCGTCCAAGAACATTGGACCTGCTGTTAGGAACTCCGTTCCAAAACCTAGCGAGCAGCCCCGCCGCCTATATAGGCAGCATCCTGAAATGAAGTGACCGATTTGGAACGCTCTATATATGCAGCAGCTCTGCACGCCTCACAAACTGCATTCTTGCAGTTTTCAGTGGATGTTAGCATGTTGCTGAGCTAAGCAACGTGATACTGTAATTATGGCAATATGATTTCCGAGACATGGAAAATGAGGACGAAATGACAAAATCAAGTCATAAAAAGAAATTGACTGTATAATGTGGAATATCACAGCAAAGTTTGGATGAATAAATAAGAAGTAGAGTTGTACTTCTAAGCCACCTATTTGTTACATGGTCTAAGAACCCAATTCTGATTTTTTTTTTTTTTTCTCCCACATGGCACAAATCGGATATGTATAGAAGTCTGTTTCCACCACTGAATTAAAAACAAAAAAATGTGTGACTTTATCTGACAATTCAGACTTTTTTTCTTAGAATTGTGTAATACAAACTCGCAATCACAATTTAGTTTAGATCTCACAATTCTGAATTTTTTCTTAGAACTGCGAGACATGAAATAGATTATGAGATATAAACTTGTGATTCTGAGAGATGAAGTTAGAATTGTGTAAAATAAGCATTGCAGTTCTGAATTATAAAGTCAGAATTGCAAGATATAAACTTGGAATTCTGTCTTTTATCGATTTTTAAATTAAGTCAGAAGTGAGATTTGTGATTCTGAGGGATGAAGTCAGTTTGCAGGATATAAACTCGCAATTCTGAGGAAAAAAAAAAGAATTGTGAGTTTATATCCTGCAAACTGACTTCATCCCTCAGAATCACAAATTTATATCTCAATTCTGACTTAATTTAAAAATCGATAAAAGACAGAATTCCGAGTTTGTATCTTGCAAATTCTGACTTTATAACTCGCAACTGCTCTGTTTTTTTTACACAATTCTGACTTCATCTCTCAGAATCACAAGTTTATATCTCACAATTCTGACTTTTTCTCAAAATTGCGAGTTTGAATCTCACAATTTTGACTTTTTTTGTTTTCAGTTTTTTTGAGTTTTCAATTGCGAGTTAAGTCAGAATTGTAAGATATAAACTTGCAGTTTTGAGGAAAAAAAGTCAGAATTGTGTCAGATAAACTAAGCAGTTCCAAGTTATAAAGTCAGAATTGCAAGATATAAACAAATAAAGATATAAATTTGTGATTCTGAGGGATGAAGTCAGTTTGTGAGATATAAACTCACAATTCAGACTTTTTCCCCAAAATTGCGAGTTTATGTCTCGCAATTCTGACTTTTTTTCCTCAAAACTGCAAGTTTATATCTCACAATTTTGAATTTTTTTGTTTTCAATTGCGAGTTAAGTCAGAATTGTAAGATATAAACTTTTGATTCTGAGAGATGAAGTCAGAATTGTGTAAAATAAACTAAGCAGTTGTGAGTTATAAAGTCAGTTTGTGAGATATAAACTCGCAGTTCTTTTTTCTCAAAATTGCAAGTTTATACCTCACAATTCTGACTTTTTTTCTCAGAATTCAGTTTATATCTTGCAATTCTAACTTTATTCGAATTTTCAATTGCGAGTTAAGTCAGAATTGAAATATAAACTTGTGATTCTGAGAAATGACGTCAGAATTGCGAGATATGAGCTTGCAAATCTGACTTTTCTCGAGGTTTTAATTGCAAATTAAGTCAGATTAGTGAGATATAAACTTGCAATTCTGAGAACGTATCAGTCTTTTTTTCCCCTCAAAATGGAACTTTATAACTCAATTGCAAGTTTATATCTCACAATTGTAAGAAAAAAGTTAATTGCAAGATATAAACAGGCATTTGTGAGAAGAAACAGTCATGCAGTTCTGACTTTATTTCTCGCAGTTGTGAGTTTATATCACAATTTTGAGAAAAAACAGTCAGAATTGTTTATATCTCACAATTCTGATTTTATAACTGAATTGAGAGTTTATATCTCACAATTCAGAAAAAAAAAAATTGGAATTGTGAGATAAAGAGCCACAATTCTGAGAACATATCAGTCTTTTTTTCCCTCTCAAAATTGGACTTTATAACTCACAACAGCAAGTTTATATCTTACAATTCTGAGAAAAAAAAGTCACAATAACCTTTTTCTTTTTATTTTTTATTCAGTGGTGGAAATGGGCTTCCATAGATATGACCCGCAAATGTAAACAGGAAAAAAGCACATGGATTCCAATATTCTCAGATCGGTTTCAGGCCTAATAATCAAATAAATCTGATATGAATCAATTACGTGCATTTGCGTCTGCCATGTAAGCAGACAGATCAGATATTTCCATCAACGAGTCGTTGAATGATTGAAAAAGTGACAGTGGCAAAAGATGTCAACTCAGTGTTGCCAAGTCTGTGGTTTGTGCAAAATTGGGCAAGTATTGAACTATTGCCACTGGTTGATTTTTAGATCTTTCCTCCCACGGTTTCAATAGAGGGGGATCCCCTAGAACGCAGTGACAGAGGGGACCACCGACAAAGGGGAAAAACACGACTTGGCTAGTTCTGAATAGCACTTAGGCTGGATATATATTGTAGACCTGGTGTGTTTCACCAAGTGTATAATGTAAAAGCAGATATCAGATATGGGTAACATTTAAAAGTTGTAGCTGGTCGTAAAAAAAAAAAAAATTAAATTGTCAAAATATTGCAATTTGACCAAGGCCTCATTTACACTGCAGCTCTGGATGCCTAATTATGATATGGAATAGCATCTATGAATATAAAGGGCAAAAAATACTGCTAATTTAAATATAGAGTCTGCATGTTTACTGTATATTCACCATAATTTGACAAAACTATCATTAGATACTCGCAGAAACTCAAAGCTCTTTATTACAACTCATCAAATTAAAGGTTTGGTTTAATTTGAAGAAATACTATTGTATAGAGGAATATACTTTAAGTAACAATAACAATAATACTTCAAATATTTTAGTCAATATCTCACGTTTTTTTATTTAATTTAAGCAGTAAATTTCTGTTGTCCTTTTTCTCAAATAAAAAATAAAACTTTTTTCTTAAATAAAACAAACAAATAATAAAAAAAAAGATAGAAAATTTTTAATTTCATTTGATTACTTTTCAAAAGATAATTCAAATGGTTAAAGTTTTATGTATTCATGATTACCACCATTTTTTAGACAATAAATTGATTAAACAGAATTTAGAAAAAGTTAAAAAAAAAAAAAAAATGGATAACAGAATTTGGAAAAAAAATTCAAATAGAATTTCAAAAAAAAAAAGAAATATTTTATAGTTCAGTAAGCATAAAAGCACTCTGAACTAACTAAATTAAAAAAAAAAAAAAAATTATTCTTGCTGAACAATGATTTATCAACACTTTTCAGTATTGAATGAAAAATGTATTTAATTTTTCTTAAAATCTTAAATTTACGTTTCACTGAGCTTGTCACAATGCATTCTGGGCTTGTTTTCTCTGTGGGCATCTTAAATTATGTCTCAAAATACTCTCTGCATTGGCAGCTCACTAGGTTGTGCGTAACAGAATCTCATGGCAATTCGTAGCTATTTTACATTTTGTCATATGGTGGTTAATTCATATGAATTTGTGCAATCTCCAGTGTTTAGGGGTGGAGCTTCCTTTTTTCTAAAAACTGTATGTTTTCATACAGATCACATATAAAATCAAGTTAAAAAAAATGCATATCTTCTCATGAGATCAGGCTGGTTTTGGATCACAACCAGAGTTTCTTGTCCTAAGGTTGAAAGCAAGTAACTCTGAGTATTTAGTAGGCACTAATCCAGTCTTAAAGTTTTATTTCAATGCAGAGGCGGTGACAATTTTTAGGCTGCTTGTTTTGTGCGAACAGCAGTCATCACCTTTGACGCACAATTATATCACAGCTTCATTAGTAGTTTACATTTATAGCTGGGTATGATTACAGAATCAGGATTCGTAAGTAGGAATTAGGTAACACAATGCGTGACACAATGCCCTATTTGTTCACGCATGTTTTCTAACCTTTGGAAGTGCTTGTAAAAGTCACCATATGGCATGACTAAATGTGGACCTTTAAAAACCTCGGTGATATGATGATGGTTGTGACGTTATTACAGCGCATGAATCACATTCCAGAAGCCTGCGATGGTACTCTGTTGCCTCTTGGACTAGACTGTGGTTTGGGTCACACCAGACCGTCGTAAATCACTCTCCTCAACGGTTTGGCTCAGACACTCCCCACAGCCCGACTAGCCAATCCGCGCAGGCTCTAATGACTTGGCCAAGTGGCATAGGCTGCGTTTGCTGAAAGGTTGTTAATGTCGGAGTGATTTACTGAAAGCTGGTTCAAAATTATTTACGTGCTTCACATTTCTGCTTTCTAAATTTTGATTTTATGCTGTAGTTGTATATGCGTTTATAGTGTAACTACGATTGTAATAAAACTGACAGTTGCAACCCTAAAATCTGATTGGTTGAGTCATACGTCAGTTAATTTGTAGTAGACTTGGGACATAGATGTACTCCTCACTGTAAGTTGAGAAAGCTTATAAAACGTTGACTTTTTTTTTTTTTTTTTTTTGAGTGTGGACTATAAAAAAAAAAAGTTTTTTTGAAGTTGTAAATAAAGTAGTAAAGAATATAGGAGTCTTGTAAATTATTTCAAACTATTTCAGTCTTTCTACTTTTAAATTTCATGTTTAATTCAACGTTACTTGCTTTTTTTGCCCTTCAGTTTTGAAGTAAAAAAAAGTGTAAATCCTACACCAGTTATTTATTTATTTACAAAAACTAAATAAGCCTAAATATCAACAGTTGATATGTGCTTTCATCAAACATGATATAAGTTCTATTAAGTTAAAAAGAATTAATTTCGTTTTGTATATATTCTTATTAAAATTGGAGAAACACTGATCACCCTAGCGGCGACAAACATTTTCATAACACACCTTTTACAACAAAATATAATCATGCTACATCAGAGTTACTATCTAAAACTAAAACTAAACAAATCTAAAACATTTTTGTTAATGGAAATTAGATGAAAAACTTAAAGTAAACACAAATTAGACATAAGTTTTAAGTTAAGTTTAAGTACTACTAAAGTACTAAATACTGAAAATAAACTAGAAAATGAAAATAAAATCTGAAACAGATAAAAGAAATGAAACCTAAATAGTTGTATAAATAACTAAAACTAATGAAATGACTAAAAACTTAAAGTGAAATTTAAATAAAAATATAAAAGCTAATTCAAAATTTCAAAATTTAAACTCTAATAGTTTATAAACAATATTAAATTACCGTGCAATGTCAACTTTTTCTGCTTTGATAGTTCAGTTAAAATGGAAATAAAATCTGAAACAAATGAAACCTAAATAGTAATATAAAAAACTAAAACTAACGAAACTGACTAAAACTTGAACTGAAATTAAAATGAAAATATAAACATAAGAGCTAATTCAAAATATTAATAAAACTCTTGTAGTTTATAAACAGTATTAAACTACCATGCAATGTCAACTGTTTCTGCTTTGATAGTTCAGTCAAAATAATAAAATCTGAAACAAAACAAAAAAAAAAGAAACCTAAATAGTGATATAAAAAATAAAACCAATGAAAATGACTAAAACATGTCAGCTTTTTCTGTTTTGATAGTTCAGTCAACCTTTAAAATAGAACAGAAAAAACTTAAATGACAACTCAAAGCGAGGAGAGATTGCTTTTACTTTTCTTAGCAAGCAGATTTTTGATTTTAGCGTTGAAAATCCTGGTAACACTTTACAATAAGGTGTCATTTTTTAACATTAGTTAAAAAAAACAATGAACAATACATTTATTACACTGTTTATTCGTCTTTGTTAATGTTAGTTAATAAAAATACAGTTTATTGTTTGTTCATGTTAGTTCATAGTGCATTAACTGTTAAATGTTAACAAACACAAATTGTGATTTTAATAATGCATTAGTAACTAAACTAGTAGTAACTAAAATTAACATTAAGATTTAAAAATGCTGTAGAAGTATTGCTCATTCTTAGTTCATTTTAACTAATGTTGTTAACTAATGAACCTTATTGTAAAGTGTTACCAAAATCCCATACACTTACATTTTAAGGAATAAGCTGAGCTAAGAGTTGGGGTTGAGGTGTGAGATTTCTCTGTTAACTCTGTGTGGACCATGAGATTTTCTGAAGGAGCAGATTTATCTTCCAGTACACACTGCCCTCATTAGGCCGCATGTGGATCGAGGACACAATTAATGTCTCGGATGCTTTGGTGACAGTCAGAAATCTGTCAGCACCATCTAGTGGATTTGCTCTTTTATCTGCTTATGGCAAAGAATGAAATTAGTCAATTTGAATGACAGTTTGTCAGGGACCAACTTAAACATTGATGAATCACTCCTGCTCTTTGTATCTGCTCATCTCATTCACTTCATTTATGTTTTAAAATCAGTATATCTATTTTTTTTTTACTTGTTTTCATATTTTATTTTGTATTTGTTTTCCTTTATTTTCCTACTTGTTCATTTATTTATTTTTAGCTATATGTCAATAATATGTAAAGGATGCATATAGTTTAGATTTTATATACATATTAACTGTTTTCATATATACATATATTGCATTTTACTACTGATTTAAAATTGCATTAATTATATATTACCAAATAGGCAGTACAAATTTTTGTACAAGAACATTTTAAAAGAAGAAATGCATATATTTATGTAGTGTAATTCTTTATGTAGCCTAATCTTTAAGAAAATATATAGGGTAACTTCGCTAATTTATTATTATTATTTTTTTTTTTTTACATTTTTGCTGAATTGTACCATTAATTTGTCCTATGGTGTGGCATAGCAAAAATTAAATAAAAAAAAAAACTCTTAATAATATACAAATAGCATGAGAGAGATTTATCTTCATTGTTAGACAATTATTTTCATATAGTGTTATTTATTTAATATGAAATTATAATAACATAATTTTCTGCATTGTTCTCTTTGCATTTCCTCCCTTCTGGTGGATCTCTGTTAATTTTCTGTCTATATTTCCATGTCCTCTCTCTTCCACTAATTACTCTTACTCAATTCTATCTCTTTCAAAAACAAAGTATTACATTTTATGTATCACATTATTTTCATGACACTTTATAACAGTACAAGTCTTCTGCAAAAACATCAGAAAATAGTTTAATGTACTTATTGCATTTAAGAACACTGAATATGATCAAAAAAGAATAAAAATGAGTTAAACAAATTTTATTTAATTATTTAAAATATTTTTAAAGAGACCTTGTCCTCTGGTGTGACATCTTTGTCCTATGGTGTGACAGTAAAGTACATTATCTGTCACACCAAAGGACGTTTCAGCCTTTTGTCAATTAATGACCTTGTTATTCCAGACTAACCTGTCATTAGTGATTAGCAAGACACATTTGCATAATTTTCCATGATTATGTAGTTTAACAGAGTTAACAGTTTTTAATTAAAAATATAATTTAGCTGCGTCACACCAAAGGACAACAAAATGTAACACTTTTGTAGTTGTTCTAAAAAAGTTTAATGTTTGAACAATTCTGAGACAAAAATTCACCATTTGCACATGACAAGGGGCTTCAGTAAAGTTTTCTCTGGAATTGGCCAATTTAAAATCAGGATATGGTGTCACACCAGAGGACATGGTTTTCAGAGACAAATTGTATGAAGTTCCGACGCTTTCAGAAATATATGGGTGAAAAAAATTGGTTGGCATTTACTAAAATAAACACTTGTACAATTATGCCGGAAGTATTTATTAACATTTTTATGCTTTTCTTTTTAATTTATAAAAGTTGTATTTTATTAAACCATGCTTGAGACAGTGACATCATAGGACAATTTTGAGATTTGGCTCAAAAATTTTAAAAATCAAATAACAAACAGCTTTTATAACAACAGGTCCATGTAGGATAAAAAAATGTTTAACCATGTACTGCATTTTGAATGACAAAAATATTACTTAATATTAATTTTTATGTTGTGGGACAGTGAAAATTCCATGTTTTTTATATATATATATATTATATATATATATATATATATATATATATATATATATATATATATATATATATATATATATATATATATACAATGGTTTTTACTTGTTTATATATTTTCATTTAGTTTGTTTTTGTTTACGTATTCACTTTTTATTAATTAATTAATTAATGAATTAATTTTTTACCTTTATGTCAAGGCATGTCGCTTTAAATACAGTTTGAGTTTTTCCGATCAACAAGCGTTGCTGGTTTTTCTCCTCCTCTTTGTTTTGGCATGAAAGTAAAGGTGTAGTTTTACAGTAGTCATGTTATACCTGTCACAAGGGTTTGACCGAGAGTCCTGTGGCCCCGTGTGGCTAAAAAAGGGGAAAGAATCTCAAATGCTGGTTGTTGTGTCGTCCGCTCTGAATGCCAACAGATGGCTGGCTGTAAATCTGTCACATTGGCACCTCGCTGGGAATTGGACGCTGGGCCGCTTGTGTACAAAGGCCTGTTTATGGCCGACCGTGAAGAGCACTACAAAACTACCGCCTAAAATTATACTCGATTAAGAAATAAATGGTTGCCAGATAATGGAAATATTTTTTTAAACAAGGTCACAAGTAACAAGCTTAGTGGCTGCATGATACATTGCTTGGAGGATATTTTAATAATTTTATCTAATTATTACCAAACAGTCAGTAATACACTTTAAATAATTGCTAACAGGCCTAATATAATGAAAAATGTTATTACATTTCTTAGTATTTTACTTGGTATGTAAAATAAATAAAAACACATTAAGCCTCAAGTAATGTATTAATAGTTAATAAGGTAGTTGTTAAGTTTAGTGCTTTGTAAGTACTAATAAACAGCCAATATGTTAATAATAGGCATGCTAATAAGCAACTAGTTAATAGTGAGAATTGTTCCCTATACTAAAGTTACCGAATACTTTTGTTCAGAGCAAGTATTATATGTTAATATATTTGTGTTTATAATTATATGTGAACTTTTAAACATATAACGATGTATAAAACAACAGTAATTGCAAAGGTAAGATACAAAAATATCATAAATAGAATTTCTAGCAACATTTTTTTAATTAGGCGTTTGAAACCAACATACAAAACTATAAGTGAAAACAAGTGTTTATTTGTGCTTTTGACATAAAACTTTATAGATAAAGCGAGATAATGTAATTATTTAGTAAAAGTTATGTTTGAGGGCTGAGCTTGGACAGATTTCTCTCACTTTCAGCGCTGGTATTCAGCGTCTCTGAAAGCAGCTTGGCTTTAGGGTTTGGTGAGCGCATGTGTTTTGAGGTCAACATATTTGAACCTGTTGAGTTTCAAGTTTCATTGGTATTATTTTCAGATTAAGTCATTCTGTTGTATTTGATTATTCTTGAAATATTGCACAGAGTATCTTTATAGAGTGCTTTACGTTAACCAGGGTTGTGCACTATTGAGAAATTAATTTAGAATGAGCTTCAAATTTAAATTCTGCTACAGAATTTAATTTAAATTGAGGCTGTAAACAAGATATGGAATGAATTCAAATTTGAATTTTAGAATTTGCAGTTATAAACAAGTTACCAAACTTGGAAGTTCAGCATTCAAATGGAATATTCAAATCTATTATGTTTAATAAAATCTATTAAATCGGTTAAATTTAATAACAAAATGTAAATAATCACAACATTAATTTTAACTATTTATATATTTTTAGTAAAATTTATAGTTTAAAACTGACTAAAAAAAAAACACCATTAAAGCATCTTGCCATTAACAGAAATTTAAGATCATTTATATGAAATGACACTTACATTTCTATTATTTAATGGGAAATTCAAGCTTAAAATGAAATATAATGTTTGTTTTATGGGCAATGGTGCAACAACACTTAATTTCACAGAAGGATCCAACAAAATATTGATTTGAGTATTCATAAAGTTATCTGAAAACAATGTGGTGAATATTTTTTTTTTAATTAAAAACAAAAAAAACAATTCAGTTTAGATATATTCAGTTACTAAATTTCCCATTACTAAACATGTATTGTATTTCATATAATATCTACTACTTTACATATTTTTAGTTTATATGTACTGTATTTTAGCAGTTTCTTGTGTAGTTAATGGTAAATAACATTTTAAACCTTAAAATAACATAATAATGAAGTTGATCATTCTTAATATCATTGCAATATTTACATTATGATAGCAAACAAACAGATTTCTGAAAAAAGCAATACTTTACAACAAGGTGTCATTTGTTAACATTAGGTAATGTATTAACTAACACAAATGAACAATGAACAATAAATTTATTAAACTATTTATTAATCTTTGTTAACGTTAGTTAATAAAAATACAGTCATTCATTGTTAGTTCATAGTGCATTAACTAATGTTAATAAACAACTTTGATTTCAATAATGCATAAGCAAATGTTGAAATTAACATTAAGTTTTAAGTATTAAGTAATTAAGCATTGTTTGTTCTTAGTTCATGTTAACTAATGTAGTTAACTAATGTTAACTAATGAACCTTATTGTTAAGTGTTACCAAATAAACAATATTTTGTGTTATGTTTTTTACAATAACTATTCATTAGCATTCTATTGTAATTTAGCAAAAATGTGTTGTTTTCCAACAAACACAATTAAACAATTAAGCAAATGAACTTAAATTAAATTGTTGCGTGATTACGTGTGATCACGTGTTATTTATTTTCAAATTTCATCAGTAGTTTTGTCCATTGTTTCCGGTTGAAGCTTGTGGACGTGTTTGCGGTTTACAATGACTTTCTGTTGTGTGTTAATATTCCCAATTTGCAGTTGATCTGTCAGGGTGTTACATTTTATCCCAGATGCTGTCATCGCTTCAGTTTATCATGATAAGCAGGTGATAGCACTCATCTGTCATTCCAGCGCACTGATGTTGCTAATTAAAAATGTGAAAACTAGGACAGAGCGAACACTCGACATATGAAGTTCAGAGCCAGGTGGGCGTCTTGGCAAAGACAGAATGCTGTCAAACAAGGATCACGTTCAGGATTTAATAGTCTAACATTATCCTACAAATTTGCACGTGTCTCCACGAGAACATTTTCGTCTAGATTTGGATGGCTCGGGTTTCACTTAGATTTCACTTTAATTTGTTTTAAAGGTCTTGCATGCGTATTTTTAACGTGCGTGTTATTTTTTTGTCCGGCAACCTAAAAATGTGCTTCACGTGGTAACATTTAAATAAGTTTGTTTTAATTAAATGTTATATTTCATTTAATTCATTGGTAACACTTTACAATAAGGTGTCATTTGTTAACCTTAATGTAATGATTAACATGAACGAACAATGAACAAAATATTTAATTTATTTATCTTTGTTAACGTTAGTTAATAAAAATACAGTCAGTCATTGTTTGTTCATGTTAGTACATGAACTATTGTTAACAAACACACCTTTTGATATTAATTATGCATTAGTAAGTGTTTAAATTAACATTAACTAATATGTAGAAGTATTGTTCATTCTAAACTCATGTTACTAATGTTAATTGTAAAGTGTTGCCAATTAATTAGATCTAAAAATTTGCTTCATTTGGTTATATTTAAAATACATTTGGCATTTTTTATACAAATTAATGTATCCTTTTAAAAAAATTATATTTAATTTATATTTAAAGTTAATTTATATTTAAAGTTATATTTATTTTCATTTAATTAAATAAATGTTAATATTACTGTTGTGTTTTTGTCCCATTTTTGTAAATTTTAATTAAATGTATTACTTGTAATTTGGCTGAATTAACCTCAGTCATTTTTAAGAGTCAGAACAGATTAAAATATAGCTATTTATATATCCATTAAAACTAAAAATAACTGTTTTATTACAGACAGTCAGCAAGTTTAAATGAAATAGTTCAAATTTAGACCTAATTTTAAAATTATTCTGTAAAAAATAGTTATTGTACAATATTTTTGCTTGCATATTGTAATTTATGCTACAAAAATTGGTGTAGAAACAACTTCGAAGAAAGATGTTGTATTAAACATAAATTTTCTAAGTAACAAAAAAAAATGAAATAGCATTTATTTAGAAATATTTTTTTTGTTTACATATGTAGTAAATAAATATAGAACTGCTAGTTTATGCTACAAAAAATTTGTGTAGAAAAAAAGTTGCGTTAAAGCTGAAATTTCTAAGTAGAAAAACACATAGTATTTATAATCTTTGTTTTATTTACAACTTTGAAAATCAGTGTAGTTAACTGATTTAAAATTGACTGTATATACTAATAAATTAGCTAAATTACATGATTTATTTCCTTTTAATATGATTAAATCAACATGACTACATTTATTACACAGTTATTACACCAAATTAAAACTAAAGTGTGACCCTGGACCACAAAACCAGTCATGAGTGTCAATTTTTCGAAATTGAGATTTATACATCTGAAAACTCAATAAACAAACTTTCCATTAATGTATAATTTGTTAGGATAGGACAAATATTTGGCTGAAACACAACTATTTGAACATCTGAAATCCAAGTGTTTCAAAAAATCAAAATATTGAGAAAATCGCCTTTAAAGTTTTACAAATGAAGTTCTTAGCAATGCATATTACTAATCAAAAAATAAGTTTTGATATATTTACGGTAGAAAAATCTTCACGGAACACGATCTTTATTTAATATCCTAATGATTTTTGGCAAAAAAGAAAAATTTTGACCCATACAGTGTATTTTTGGCTATTTCTACAATTGATTTTAATAACATCACAATTGTCTTTTCTAAAGCTGCTTTACAGCTAAAATTAAATTTGTTTCATAATTCATGAATGTTACAACACAAATGCTTTAATTTTTCAGCTTATTACTGCAAATCTGTATTGTATAAAGTAGAAAAATGTTGATTTTTGTTCCGCTTACAAAATATATAATTGTTTTTTGTCTGCTTGTTTGTTTTTCTGCAAACACAGCTAAAATGTAACTAGAAAAATCTGTCGTACATGGTAAAGTGAAGTTCATCTGCTAACTATATTTGATGCATCGGATGTGGAGGCACATCCCATTTGGGAATGGTTTCATCCATAAGGTGTTAGTTCACGTAACATCGCCCTCCCTGTTTTCCCTTCACACACTTTTGCGAAGCACATGTGACACTTCATCACTCCAACCGCTATTCCAGGCCAAATCAGCCTGCGAGAGCAAGCACGCATTCATGGCAAAGGGAACTACAGGCGGCTAGTGAACTCAAGAGTCCTGCTGGATCCGAGCAGATCCGTTATAAAGAGAGAGAAACCCGCAGGCTTGAGTGAAGGAACTGTGCAAGGTAAGAGCCAGCGGCCTGCTGATGTGTTGACTGTGTGTTCTGCCATAAATTGTAAAGCGGCTGCCAGGTTTCTTTTGATTTAACGCTCTTTTAAATCTGTTTGTCACACATCTCAAGGGGCTAATTTATTATTTCCTCTCTCAGCGACCTGCAGATGTAGTGTGTGGCAAAGTGTGAGGAGGGAAAAAAGAAAGGTTTGTGAGATGTTTGTGGTGTGGAGTTTCAGGATAAGAAGTTGTACGCTGAGACAAAAATGTGTGTTGGTTTTGATAAAGCAATTCTACGAATTTCGAAGCGGATTTAACTTTAAGAAGTTGTTGAGCAGTCTTGGAGGTTGTTACCGTTTTTGCGTTCAAAAATGCTTGATTTTTGAAGTCAAAAATCGTGTTTAATGTCATTGAATTCACCTCACTACACTGTAAATCCGTTCATAAGTTTATTGGAGTACACGTTACAAGCAAATACTGTTTCAGTCTTTATACTTCAAAATGTAAAAAAAAAAAAACTAGTAGGACTTTCTCATTCTTTGTAATTGTTTGTGAAATTTATTAGCAATTTCTGTGTGAAAATTGTTTCTGTATTAAATCATTTACTGTACACCAATGAATATAAGAGCTAGACCAGACTGAAATAGGTTTTTAATTCAACAATTGCACATTTGCACTTTTTATATTGTAAAAAATAATTATGTATACATAGAATATATAATTTAGTCATTTACGTCTAAAGAAAATAAGAGTCTACTGATGTAAACACAAATCAAGTTTGTTATCTTATAAAACTATAATGAATTGATATCATATTCTACATTTGCAGAGCATTTTATTTGTACGTTTACACTTTAAGTTTAATAAAGTGTGCTCGCATTTAAAGCCGATGTGAAACGAAATCTTGTACATTCAGTACATTACATTTCAGACACCAGATGCTCCTGTTAACGGTAACTGAATATGGTAATACATGCAGACCGTTACAAGTTTGTTGGGATAGAAGGCCTCTGATTTTCTTGTCGAAATGTTTATTAGTTATTCGTGTTCAGGAGTACGTCTTTATTATTTATTTATTTTTGTAAAGCACCAAATATGCATGTATTGAGATATTTTAAACTTTAGATTTGTTGTTTCTACAGCCAATTTTAGACCTGTTTAGATTTTTATGAGTACTGACAATAACATGGTTAAGTGCTATTTAAGTTCAGGATGAAGTAGATAAAAAGAGGAAATTGTAAGTTTGTTCGCAGTCATTTTAGCATTACGTATACATAAAGATAAAATTAGCCAAATGAGAGCAATAAATCAGTGTTGGTGTAAAGTTGCCACTTTAACATTTCGATTTAATGACTATGTAATGCTTTACAGAAGCAGAACTTGGTCACACACACCACAGCATTTAACACATGAATCTACCATTAAATGTACATTATAGTAAATACAACAACAAGTCTTGCTACTTGAACACCTGATACTATTTCACATGCATGGTTATTCTTATATATGTACATGAGCGCATGGATGGTTTTCAGTTGACGTTTCTGGTAAATTTGTTTTTGTCGTATTGTAATAATTGCAGATGTTTTTGTAGGCTAAGGACGAGAACTACTGTTAAAAAAATGTTTTTGAAAAAAGTCTGGTCTCTTATGTTCACCAAGGCTGCATTTATTTGAACAAAAATAGAGTAAAAATAAGTGCATTTGTAAAATATTATTACAATTCAAAATAGCTGTTTTCTGTTAGAATACATTTTAAAATGTAATGTGATCAAAGCTGAATTTCAACTTCATTACTTCAGTCTTCAGTGTCACATGATCCTTCAGAAATCATTCTAATATGCTGATTTGCTGCTCAAAAACAAACAAACAAAAAAATAAAAAAACATCTAGGTTGAAAATAGTTGAACTGCTTAATTTTTTTGTTGGAAACAGTTTTTTTCTAATTTTTTTTTTATTAATAGATAGTTGAAATGGACAGCATTTATTAAAAATAGAAATCTTTTGTAAATTTTGAAATATTTTTACTGACACATTTGAACAATTTAGTGGATCGTTGCAGAATAAAGGTATTAATGGTTACACTTTATTTTACAGTATGTGTACTTACAGTGTACTTAACATGGTTAAGGTAACTCATGGTTATGGTTAAGTAAATCGATCAAAACTTAATTTTTGATTAGTAATATGCATTGCTAAGAACGTCCTTTGGACAATTTTAAAGGTGATATTCTCAATATTTTGATTTTATTCTTTTATTTTTTTGCACCCTCAGATTTCAGATTTTCAAATAGTTGTATCTCAACCAAATATTGTCCTATCCTAACAAACCATACATCAATGGAAAGCTTATTTATTATTTATAATGATGTATAAATCTTCAAAAAATTGACCCTTATGACTGGTTTTTTTGGTCCAGAGTCACATTTGAACAATTTAATTGATCATTGCAGAATAAAAGTACTAGTAGTTAGACTTTATTTGGCAGTATGTGTACTTACAGTGTACTTAACCAAGAAAGTAATAGTTAGTATAATGTAACTACAGTACATGGGTTAAGATTAGGTTTCAGGGTTAGTACCAAATTATTACAAATTATTGTAATTGCTGTATACATTTACATTTAGTCCTTTAGTGACTTTCAAATGAGCACAGTCGAAGCATATTTCCATTATTTTGTCATGACAAAACATTTTGACCACTGTGTCTTTTGTTAACATGTATTGAAGGCATTGCAGACACTGTCCTCTGTCTGAGACATGATGTCATGCACTTCCAGCCAATGAAAGTCCAGCTCTTATAAACCGGAACAGTTGCTTTCGGGACACATTTGAGGTCGGCAGGGCATGACCTCTATACTCTTGCCAATTCATCCCGGGATTATCTAGAGCTAGACGAAGAGTCCCACAGATTGTTTCTTCCCACGGCTCTGATTGGTGCAAAGACATCGTACACGCACAATGGCGTATAATTATGCTCCTCAGATTTCCTGTCCTAACACGGGCTTGTATTAATTGGCGCGGGGCATTTGACGCCTGGGTCCTCTGCTTATATGAGACGACTCGAGTGCAGAAGCGAGCGGGCAGCTGTGAGAGCCGTATTGGTTTGCAGCGGTAGCTGAGTGTGCTGTGTTGTATGTCACTGGTGTATTTTGGGCTTTTGAGTCATGATGTTAGGACGATACCGCCGTAATGTCATACAGTCCTCTTTAATGACACTGTCATGCAAACGAGATTGCAGACAAATTTTTGTTTATGTTTTCGCCAATGATAAAAAAGTAATGCTATGATATACTAACAAATGCGCAAATAGTTTTTAGAGGAAGAAAAACAAATCTGTCGAACAAATCTATTCAGGTAGGAATTAAGCACTACTTATGTGCTACTAATGTTACAATGTTTTCGAAATACAATCTCGCATTGACAGTCCTCGCATTTATGTGCACGTACAATGTGTATGATCATTTTATAACCATAAAGCTAGATTTCGAAATCCATCAATGGCTCCATTTCTGCACTCTGAATTGTGGTATGTTACAGCTGACCAGCTGTTGGGTCTCAACAGCCAGTTGTACCGTAAAATCTAATTTATGTATGTTGTGTCTTGGCCCAAGATTTCCATTCCGTTTTCGCATGCCGTTTCACATGCCAGGTTGTACATGTCCAGTAACGTGGTAATATAAACCCATTTTTAAGTACCTGTTTACTGTCCTAATACTGCTGCTACTGCTTATAACAATAAAATAAAACTGTAGCAACATTTTATAATATCCACATACATATGAAGTGCCTTTTGAGGCATCAGAAACCCTTAGTTGTGTGTTAACATGCTAAAAATGAAACTGATATCTTGAAGGATTAGTTCACTCCAGAATTTAAATTTCCTGATAATTTACTCACCCCCATGTCAATCCAAGATGTTCATGTCGGTCTGTCTTCAGTTGAAAAGAAATTATGGTTTTTGAGGGTCTTATCTAGCGAAACGACTGGTCATTTTCTAAAAAAATAAAAAAAATATGAATTTATTTACATTTTTCAACCACAAATGCTAATCTTGCACTAGCTAGACTTCACGCATTACGTAATCACATTGGAACACATGACGTAGATGGAAGTAATGACCCAGTGTTTACAAAGTGAATGTGCAAAGTCAAATGCCCTTTACAAAAAAAGCTAAAACAACTATGTCGGATGATTTTGAAGTTGGCGGAGTAAATGAGAGTTTTTTCACTTTACCCTACCTTCTTGAACCGAAGTACTTCAAATCAACATACTGTCCTATCCTGATAAAAGCAAAAACGCCAAAAAAAAAAAAAAATATATATATATATATATATATATACCTTTTAACCACAAATGCATTAAGTAAAAGTACCGACCCAGTGTTTACAAAGCCAACGTGCAAAGAAAGTCAAACGCCCTTTACAAAAAAAACTTTGATTAAAAAAATTAATGAATTTTTTGAGGAAAACGTTTCAGGATTTTTCTCCATATAGTGGACTTCAATGAGGAAATTGATGTCAGACAATATTGAAGTTGGAGGAGAAAATGAAATTAGTTTTTTTTTTTTTTTTTTTAAACCGTACCCTACCTTTTTGAACCAAAGTACACAGACGAAGAACTAAACACGTGGACTTCAATGCGTATCAGCCAAGGAATAAGAGTCTTATCTAGTGAAAATATTTGTCATTTTCTAAAAAATTTTAAATTAAAAATAAAGATTTATGTACATTTTAACCACAAATGCTCATCTTGCACTAGCTGGACTTCATGCATTATGTAGTTACGTTGGAACGCGTGACGTAGGCAGAAGTACCGACCCAGTGGTTACAAAGGGAATGTGCAAAGAAAGTCAAACGCCTTTTACAAAAAACGATGTTGGACGATTTTGAAGTTGGCGGAGTAAATGAGATGGAGTTTTTCACCCTACCCTACCTTTTTGAACCGAAGTACTTCAAATCGACATATTGTCCTATCCTGATAAAAGCAAAAACGGCAAAAATGAAATTAAAAAAAATTCTTTGAGCTTCGAGGTTCTTTTTGAATAGCAGACAAAGAACTAACCGCGCGTTACTTTTCCATATAATGGACTTCAATGGGAATCATCCGAGGAATAAGGGTCTTATCTAGCGAAACAATCAGTCATTTTCTAAAAAAAAAAAAAATACAGATTCATATATCTTTTAACCACAAATGCATTAAGTAAAAGTACCGACCCAGTGTTTACAAAGTGAATGTGCAAAGAAAGTCAAACGCCCTTTACAAAAACAGGTAAAACAATGATGTCGCATGATTTTAAAGTTGGAAGAAAAAATGAGATGGGAGTTTTTCGCCCTACTCTACATTTTTGAACCGAAGTACACAGACAAAGAACTAAACATGTGTTACTTGTCCATATAGTGGACTTCAATGGGAATGAGCCAAGGGTCTTATCTAGTGAAACAATCAGTCATTTTCTAAAAAAAACAAAAAAAAAAATGCACACTTACTTTTTAACCACAAATGCTTATCTTGCACTAGCTGGACTTCACACATTAAGTAATCACGTTGGAAAGATGACACATGACATAGGCGAAAGTATTGACCGAGTGTTTACAAAGCGAATGTGCAAAGAAAGTTAAACAGCCTTTACAATAAAAAAAAAGGTAAAACAACGATGTCGGACGATTTTGAAGTTGGCGGAGAAAATGAGATTGTTTTTCGCTCTACTGAGTTTTTTCAGCCTACCCTACCTTTTTTAACCGAAGTACTTCAAATGGGCATACTGTCCTATCCTGATAAAAGAAAAAAATGGCAAAAATGAAATAAAAAAAAATTCTTTGAGCTTCGAGGTTCTTTTTGAATAGCAGACAAAGAACTAACTGTGCGTTACTTGTCCATATAGTGGACTTCAATAGGAATCAGCCAAGGAATAAGGGTCTTATCTAGTGAAACAGTCAGTCATCTAGTGATAATAATAATAATAATAATAATAATAAAAGATTTCTATACATTTCAACCACAAATGCTTGTCTTGCACTAGCTGGTACCGACCTAGTGTTTAAAAAAAAAAAAAAAAAGGTAAAACAACAATGTCAGATGATTTTGACGTTGACGGAGAAAATGAAATGGAGTTTTTTGTCCTACCCTACCTTTTTGAACTGAAGTACACAGACGAAGAACTAAGCTTTCCAACGTGATTACATAATGCATGAATTTGAGCTAGTGCAAGATAAGCATGTGTGGTTAAAAAGTATATACATTTTATTTTTCTCTTAACTCGCTGATCCTCATTGAAGTCCACTATATGGAGAAAAATCCTGAAACGTTTTCCTCAAAAAAATTAATTAATTTCACAGTCTTGGTCATATTGTGCATGATGATGAAATCTGTTTTGTCTTTTCAAACTTCCGTCTTAAACTCTTACAACCCAATCAATTCCTTAAGGATAAAAGTAAGTCCCACCCTACATATTTTCAGCATATTATATTAGCAATAACACGTGTACACTCTAGCAGTTGGTTAGCCATGCTTGGCTCTTGCTGTGTAATGTCATTGACAGATGAGAGTCACTGTATCCCTGCATAAATATCAGGAGTACTTGAAACAGAGGCGGTCTGGTTGCCAGTTTCTCGCTGCAACTCTATATTCATTAGACTAATGCTTGAGATACTGATGTAGCCATGTGCTTGGGGTATAGATATTTTGGTTTGTTCTTACACATTCAACCAGGAGTATGTTCCAGTCGCCAGTGGTGCCCTGTGAAGCACTTCAGCGTGTATTCGCGCAGACTTAATACATCATCAGCGCGTTCCATTGCGCTATTGCAGACCGAGCGAGAATGGAAGGTGTTGTTATTGTAATATAATGCGCTTTGTACTGTGAAGTTTTCTCACCAGTTGCATTCAACCCTGCACCAACATTGTCTCTCGCTGGTTAGCCTCTGGTCCACCTGTGCAAAAGGCTTTGCTTTGGAGAGTGATTTGTAGGGAGGTTGGGATCTTATGCTTTTTTTTTTTAAGCTAGCTTGCAATTGCTAGCCCCTCCGAAATCGCCTACCCTACCTTTAACAAGAAGTGTAGTGGTAAATTAGCCCTGGGTACAGGAACACTTGTGTAATTAGACAAAAAAGCTTATCTTATTATCTTCTCGTCTAAAGAAAGAAGGGATAACTTATTTAGATCCGGCATTGATGTGTGAACTTTACGATCTGGAAAGGCTCCTGTAAGTCCGTGTCATAATCTTAAATGACTCTAGCACTGCTCTGGAGAGGTGCTAATCCCACCAAAAGATTCAGTTGCACAAATTCACATCTGAAAGGATCTGAGGGCCTCCCCTTGTTCCAGCTTTGTATTTGAAACACCTGGAATCTACCTCATGAGGTTAAAAGTCTACCAGATTCTCAAGAAACATTGTTGTTCCCTCTTTCACCACTATTACAACTTTCCCTTGGGGCTTTGCCACTTATGTCAGCCCTTGGCTTGGAGGGTGTGTGCTCAGCGAGAGTGGTATCAGGCTTGCACAGATATTTTGATTGATAGTAGTGCTTGCTAAATTTAGCGAGCATGTGAGCGCATTAATCAGTCCACTCACAGAGGGACAGAGAGTCCAAAGTTTCTGTTCTCATGTCTGGCCAGGAGGAATGTTTATGAATTGGACAAAACCCATTTCAGCACCTTGAGGTTATGCAGAATGTCACCTTTCAATTTCAAAAGCCATTACTAAAGTAGTGACTCATAGGCGCTTTGGCACCGGTGGAGCCTTTTCATAGTTCCCAGAACTTTTGGCGAAAGTTCCCGCTTTTTGGTGTGTTCGGCACCGCAGGAACTAAGAATGTATTTGGTTTTAGGAACTCCGTTTGGGGGAACTAAATTAGCTCCTACCTCAGAGTAGGGTCTAAAACAGTTCTATAGGAGCTATGAGTTATGTAAGTGTACGCTGATTGGCCAAATGCACACAAAACATTGGCTACCTGGCATTTTTAAAAAGCTGTGTAAAAAATTTACTCCATGAACATGGAAAACCGATAATAATTGCATTTACCTGTTGTCTGCAGCGTTGTGTTCTTTTCTCAGCCTCGATGATATGTAACACTGCAAGCTGTCATAGAGATTTAGTAATATTTTTGTGCTCTTTCATGCCTTGTGTAACCATTTTTGGCTCCTGTAATGTCTGGGCAAATTATTTGAGCATTGAGGTTCTTTTCGAATAGCCAATATGTTTTTTTTAATAGAAAAACTAACCAGTTGCTTCAACATAGTCTAGTTTTCTTAATCAGAATCAAAGATGAACCATACACTAACTTTAGAAGTTAGGTTAGACGCTTCTTGATGCTTAGTTTTTACTGCGTACATTTGTCATGGATCATGGTCATTTAACTGACGAACTGTTATGTATCTCTCCACAGTACCTCAGGAGAAAAGCTTGATAATAAGTCTGCTCCTCTGGCTGGTGCTCATGGTGGAGTGGGTCAGAACCTGCTGCTGAGTCCTGCCAGTCTTCAGCTGGCTCAACTCCAGGCCCAGCTCACCCTACACCGCCTCAAACTCGCCCAGACCACCAATACCGCCGCCGCAGCCACTGTCCTAAATCAGGTTCTTTCCAATGTGGCCATGTCCCAACCTCTCTTCAACCATCTTCGGGGTTCCAGCATGGCCCAGGCCCACAGTGGGGCCTTTCCGCCTCCACCCATAGCCTTCCCACCACCAAATGCTGCACTGGGACAACTGGTTGGTGGTGGCTTTGCCACTAATCCCACTGGAATCAGGCCCACCAACTACAGTGGGGTGTCCAACCAGAAAGCTAGCCAGCACAATGATTTTGGCAAGAAGTCTGGAACGTATTCGACAGACACAGACCGTCGATTGCAGTTTGGATATCTGGGAGGTGCTTCCGTGGTCACTAGTAAAGCCTGTGATGGAGCACAGTATGGTGGAGCCTCTACACAACCCAGAAACAATGCCCACAGCAATTTTCAAAGAGACTTCTACTCCTCGGAAGCACCGCTACAACAAACCGGTTTCATGGGAGGAAGCAATGATCAGAATCTGGGATCTAAGGATCAATGGAAAGGTCCGATCAACTTGGGGAAGATGGATATAGGTACAGGAACTGGTTCTGGTGGTTGGGTACCACCCGGATCAGGGTTTGTGGCTCAGAGAGCAGAGTTGTACAACCCTGAGGAACCCACAGCAGATCCTAAGTTCAACTCAACATGTGGTCCAGGGATTGGCCCACCCCTTGGGCAGCAAGGGGGATTTCAACCGCAGACTTCCCAAGGTGAGGAAGGCGTGACCTTACAATTACAGCCCCACCAGTTCAATGACTACCACGGGACGACACCTTCGCACCTACCCCATCAGTGCACCATTTGTGAGAAGAAGGTTTACAACCTGAAGGTGAGTAGATCTGGCTTGTTGGGTGAGATTGAGGGAAACGGCCCATTCGCACCAATCTCAAACATGGATTAGCATGTACACTTACCAATGTGATGTGTTTTCAACTACTCAGAATGTTGATTGGATCAGACATCATTTAGGATTCCATTACCACCTGTTAGCACTGTCCACTTGAGATCATATCACCTGACCCTGTTTATACTTATATTTAATGCTGACCTCTTGTGATCGTATAACAAAGACGAATCTTAACACTAGGTGTGACAGAATCGAATATTTGTAAGACAATCCCCACAAGACTCTTCACTATTTTCCTACATGTGCCAGATTTATGCAAAGCTACCGTTACTACGTAAGCTCCAGCATCCAGTACACAGAATTGAGATCCAGCTGGTCTCGACAGCAGCAACTGTTTTTTTTTTTCAAACATTTCTGCAGAACTGAGAGGGATTTCGTGATACTTGGCTAAAATGGGCTCATTGGTTACACTAGGGTGTGAATGCTTTCGCGGCAGCTGGCATGTGTCGAGTGGAGGGAGGTTTAGAGGGGGCGAGGACGCAGTTGTTCTGCAAGAGTTTGCCCTAATCGTATTCGTCCTCAACTATTGCTTGCCTTTTCTCCGCTGCGAATGACTAGCTTTCTAATTGGCCCAGGTTGCGGCTACGCCAAGGGAATCTCTCACTCTCATACAGAAGGCTCATAGTGAAGTCTATCTGACAGGCGTATCGTGTGTGTGTGTGTGCTGTTTTCAGGACTGGGACCAGCATGTGAAGGGCAAGTTACATCTTCAGAACTGTTCGCTCTACACCGAAAGGTGAGTACAAAGGAAAATACCATTTGTATCAAGTTACAACATTCGTCAATTGATGAAGTCTCGTGACGGTGTTAATCAACCAGCAAACCCTGATGCATGGGCGGCTACAGCTCAACCTGGTGTAGGAACGAGATACTTTTAAAAGGCTTGTTTGTATGTGGTCTATTTTGATCCTTGCTACGTACCGGTCATCGCCTGTGATACTCTTGTTAAGCATTTTATGAGTACAGCCTATCTCCGTATTAAACGTTATTTTATAAAGAGTCGTCTTCCATATAGAGAGGGTTATGACCTGAATTCGAGCTGTGTCATAAGATATAGTCAGACCAGATGCACTGGGATTTAGGATCTAAATGCAGTGCTGTCCCTTCACAGCCCGACGCTCGCAGCGGTGCACTTTCCAGTGTCGTCTGAAGGATGTCTCAACATGGCATTGAGTAACACTATGGCGTACACGTCGGCTGCCAGTCAAGGTAAGTCAAATCTCCTAATTTGTCCTTCAGTGCAAGTGCTGAAAATTCAGGAGACTGGAAGCTCTCGGACGTGATTTTCGAGGACTATTTTTAGGGCTGTCAGTACAGTGGTGGGGGAGTGGACCGTCTACAGACTTGCAGACTAAGTGACGAATGCTAACACCAGATTTGCGTTTGTCAGAAACGATTGAAAAACTTTTCATTGGTCAACTGGTTAACTTTGTAGATTAGATGAAATATAGATGAATTATAGCATGTTTGTTAGCTTTTAGGCAATCTATATACAAGTGCACTTCTTAAAGTTAACAAATTTGACACGTAAAATGTATAGGCTTTGAAAAAATATTAATGATTCATCTTGTACTCAGAAATGTAACCAGTTTTGTCCAGTATGTTGACAAAACGTCCTTTTTCTGATACCACCTGCCACTGACTAGCATTAGCAAGATGTAAAACATCTGTGTGTCTTTAGTTATGCTAACAGTCTTAGTTTTAATTCAAATTTCACTTACTTAAAAAAACACTATGTTCTTTTCCAAGTATCATTTGGTTGCAAATTAGTAACAGTAACATAAAGTAAAGTCTATTAGCTATTCAGTATTTACCAACGTCCTGTTTCAGTAGGAAATACGTCAGCACACATACAAATTCCATGAGGTCTAACTGTTTCGTTTTTCTTTTGCTGAACATTTTGCTGATACACAATTGTAGTCATTTGGATCTGAAGTGCTGTTTCCTGTTTTCTACAGATGTTTCAACTGGAAATGCTTCATATTTGCCTTCCACAGCCATGAAGTCATTTCCTCTCGCAGGGGCGGGATTTACTTCGCACCAAGCAGGGGCAAAGGTTAGAACTGGGCAAAACCAGATGTTTTTAATTAATTTATTTATTTACGCAACCAGTCAAAAGTTTTTGAACAGTAAGATTTTTAATGTTTTTAAAGACATCTCTTCTGCTCAAAAAGCCTGAAATTATTTGAATTTACATTTTGAAATATTTGCACTATTTAAAATAACCGTTTTCTATTTGAATATATTTCAAAATGTAATTTATTCATGTGATTTCAAAGCTGAACACATGCAGTCACTCAAAGCAGTCACATGATCCTTCAGAAATCATTCTAATATATTGCTGCTCATTTATTATTATTATTATTTTGTTAAAAACAGCTGAGTAAAACTGTTTCAGGTTTCTTTGATGAACAGAAAGTTCAGAAGAACAGCATTTATCGGAAATAGAAATCTTTTGTAACATTATAAATGTTTTATCACTTTTTGGATCGATTTAAAGCATCCTTGCTAAATAAAACTATTAATTTCTATCATTTCTTTGCCAAATTATATATATATATATATATGTATATATATATATATATATATATATATATATATATATATATATATTACAAAAGCTGTTACAGAATCTTTTTATTTCAGATAAATGCTGATCTTTGGATCTTTCTATTCAAAGAATCCTGAAAAAATGTACTCAGATGTTTCAGATATTGATAATAATAATAATAAATGTTTAAAAAATGTTTCTTGAACAGCAAATCAGCATATTAAAATGATTTCTAAAAGATCATTTGACACTAAAGACTGGAGTAACGATGCTGAAAATGTAGATTTGATCACAGAAATGAATTACATTTTAAAATATATTGAAATAGAAAGCAGTTATTTTAAATAGTAAAACATTTCACAAAATTTCAGCTTTTGTTATAGTTTAGATCAAATAAATGCAGGCTTGGTGAGCAAAAGAGACTTCTTTAAACAACATCTGACTGTTCAAAAACTTTTGACTGGTGGTGTATTTTAATTAAGATTCACATGATATTTGTTGACTTTTTAAGAAGTGTGATTTAAATATTTGAGGTCTTTATTTGTGAATGTTTGTTGGCTTATCTCATAGTGTTGTTCTTACCGCCTTTAGCTCACAGGGTTTGTAGCAAAGCCAAGAGTGTTGAGATACAGAGCGCACTATATTTAGGTCTCACTATTTCGATGACTGACAGATTACTTAGTGCTTATTATCACAGTCTAACGGTTATTATTCGAAGGACAACTGAGCCATCTTCACCGCCACACCTCGTTGGAAGCCAGCATTATTGTACGGCTCAGTCACTGCTTTCTGCTTAAGTTAAAGAGTGCAGTTCGGTAGCATTAATATGGGATTGTGTCTGTATCAAGAGTTTTGAATATATAGCTCTGCAAAACGGTGTTTTTCAGCTAAATAAAAAGCGGCCGATCATGTTTGGTTTAGGCGGTTGTTGTGTTGTCATGCCGTTGTAATGAGGCGGGAATGACTCAGGCGAGACCGATCTGGTCCCGTGTGAAAACGAACACTAGTTTTTGTTGTCCAGGGACTTTATTTAGCTGTGTGATCAGCCTCCAGATTTATCTTTTTGCCAGACCTGCCAGTGCTGGGTGATTAGAGAAAAAACTGCCACCCATGATATAAACAGTGTTGGGAAGGTTACTTTGGAAATGTAATAGCTTACAGATTACAAGTTACCCTGTTTAAGTAGTGTAACTATTTCAATGATTTCATTAAAGTAATGTAACTGATTACTTTTTGATTACATTTCTAAATTTCTAATGAATGTTGTTAATCAAACCTTATAGTAGTGCTCAACAATTACTGTCAGACTTATCAAAATCCTTCATCTCTTGAATTAAGATTATAAAAAACTTTTAAAGCAAAAAATCACCTGTTTACCACCTGTTTTTACTTTGAGAACGTTCTGAGGTTAAATACTGATTAAAAATCATAACTAGAAATAGTTTAATAGCTATGATACTCTTTTTGAAACCAAGTCTTTGCATAGTTATTACATGAAAACATTGGCATCTAACAATGCTTTGGAAAAAAAACAGCTTATCTTAAAAAAAAAAAGCATAGATGTAAACCCAAATAAGAAATAAAATAGTTATCAAATAAGCTTGTGTCCTATTGTGTGTCCTAAAAACTCCTGAAATATTGATGTCTCATATTTTAGAGAAGTCAATGCAATGGAAAGAAATCAATCAAATCTGTATGTGTGTGAAAATGTTCAGATGTAATCGTCATAAGTAACTAATTTAATTACACATTTTTCTCGCTAGGCTACATTTATTTTGTAATTAAATAACGTAACTGTTACATGCAACTCGTATATTGGTCATACACAGTATACTGGTCAGAAAGAATGCATAAAAATCACAATTTACTTTCATTAACATTTCTAATGACAACATTTTTGGCTTTCCAGCTAAAAACCTGATTTTTTTTCAGTAAATGTTTTAAGCTTTTGAAAGAAGTCTCTTATGCTCATCAAAGCAGTAAAAACAGTAATGTTGTGAAATACTATTGCTATTGAAAATGTTTTTATTTTAATATATTTTCAAATATAATTTGTTTCTGCATGGGAAAGGTGCTCGAGAAACATTTCTTATTATCAGTGCTGAAAACAGATGTGCTGCATAATATTTTTGTAGAAACTGATGCATTTTTATCAGGATATTTTGATGAATAGACAGTTCAAAAGAAGACCGTTCATGTAAAAAAGAACATGTGGTACCATTATTAATATCTTTACTGTCACTTTTGATTGATTTAACCCAGCTGTCACCGTCCACTTTGTTGGACGCCTAAGTTTACTTCACCATATTACAAATAAATTCTAATTTAATCATGACAGACTATACATCGTTGGGAAGGTCTAAGACTCGTAAATAGATATTTTACCACTCTTTTGTGTTACAAATTATGTAGGAAAAGTAATAGATTAATTTTTGACAAGAGTGCACCTCAAAATCTACATTATAACAGGAGTTCTGACCTTTGTCACAAAAAGACTTTCTTTCTTTCCTTTTTCCCTTTCACGCAGTAGAAATCTTAAAAAATTATATATAAACTGACAACTTAAAATCTCAAAATTCATCCTTTGAAAACCATTTTAAAATCAGACATTGCATTACCATGAAAATTGTTCATCAAAATCATATTACAAAATGTTTTCGTTCATGAATTATGAAAAATTTAACTTTGGATAGTGCAATTTCATGTCTATGTTTAAGATGGGGAGTGAAAGTTAAAGGGTTAATGCTTCCTTATTGATTAAAGTATTAATTAATGTATATAACTATATATACAGTACCAGTCAAAAGTTTTTGAACGGTAAGATTTTTAATGCTTTTTTAAAGACGTCTCTTCTGCTCACCAAGCCTGCATTTATTTGATTCAAGGTACAGCAAAAACAGCAAATTTTGAAATATTTTTACTATTTAAAATAACTGCTTTCTATTTGAAAATATTTAAAAATGTAATTTATTCCTGTGGTTTCAAAACTCAGTTTTTAGCATCATTAGTTCAGTCACGTGATCCTTCAGAAATCATTGTAATATTCTGATTTGCTGCTCAAAAAACATTTATTATTATTATTATGTTGAAAACAGCTGAGTTGAGTTTTTTCAGGTTTCTTTGACGAATGGAAAGTTCAGAAGAACAGCATTTATCTGAAATAGAAATCTTTTGTAACATTATAAATGTCTTTATCATCACTTTTAATAAATTTAAAGCATCCTGGCTAAATAAAAGTATTAATTTCTGTAATCCCCCCCAAAATATGCTGATTTTGCTAACAAATGTTAGCAAATCAGCATATTAGAGTGATTTCTGAAGGATCATGTGACACAAGTAATGATGCTAAAAATTTAGCTCTGATCACAGGAATAAATTACATTTTAAAATATATTCAAATAGAAATATTTCACAATATTACTGCTTTTGTTGTATTTTGGATTAAGTAAATACAGGCATGGTGAGCAGAAGAGACTTCTTTTAAAAAAAAAAAACATTAAAAATCTTACCGTTCAAAAACTTTTGACTGGTAGTGTGTGTATATATATATATATATATAGTTTCTAAATATATATTTCATTCATTGTTATAATGCTTTTCTTCGCCATTATTCTTGTCATCGCTTTGTCTTCTGACAGTCTATTTTTCATTTCATCTCTCATGCTTGTTCTTCGTTTGCATGAGCTGTAGTAATGTGAGTCGCGCTCGGACAGACGGCAGAGTGTGACTGATAAGTCCTCACATGTGGACGGCGCGAAGCATTGTTTCGGATTAGATGCTGTGACCTTGCACAGACGTCTGCCACCTATAATTGAAACCATGTCCTGTGCAGGATGGTATTTTATGCGCTTGCCAGCTTGTGGATTCAGAGACTCGCACAAAGATTCTTTATGGTGGTCTTTTTAGCCAAGTTATTTATGATTTAGTCCGCTGGAGAGGGCTAATGTTAGCTCCTATTAAACCCACCTGTTTTACAGCTGCTTTACATCGGCGGCGCTCTTTTAGTTTTGCGGCTAGGATGCACAGACTCTGTTCAATCAGTACTCAAAGAAATTCTGGTTGATGTATTTTCTGACAGATCAAACCGTTCAGCCGAGTAATCAAGATGTCTGTGATGTGTTCCAGGATTGAGGCTGGGAATTCAGTTTCAGCCCACAGAATCGTAACGTGATCTTTGAGGGATAAAGGCTTCCTGACGGAGGGGATGCCAGGAAATTCAGAAAGCGCATGCTATAGATTTCAGATGAACTTGTTTCAGGGCTCATGTAAAGCAATGTACACCCTCTCTAGATAAGCAAACAGATGCATCTGTAGCGTGATACGGTGCCCGTCATCGCTAGATCTCCAAAGAGAATGCCTTTCGTTCTCCTAATTTATGACGTGCTCGCGACAAATCTCTTCATTTCTTGCCATACGTCATCTCAGTGGACATTTGTAATATAGCACTACTGCATTCTGTTACAGTCACGTAGAAAGATGTAATTAAAGTACCAATACATTTTTTTTTTTTAGCAAAATAAATGAAGCTCAGTCACCGGTGACAGATGCTGGCATAGACAACGACTGAAAAATATTTTTTTCTTCGTGGAAACTTAAGTTACATGTTACTGGTAACACTAAACACATCATATGTGTTACATATTGTAACACTAGTCATATTTACTAGTTAACAAATAAAATAAAGAGTATTAGAGTATGTTTTGCAAGAAACTACTATTTCAGTTTTACTACTTCAAAATTTCATGATTATTTCAGTGTGTTACTTGCCATTTCTTTGTAACTGTAAAATTTACTAGCAAAGTAAATTTATGTGCAAATTTTAGGATATTGCATTAAAAATTCTGGATTGAAACTGCATTTATGCATTTTCTCCAAAGCAATTTGTCAAGCCTATGACTCTGACACTGCTAGCACATAGATAGATATATCTATATCCATAATTTTTTATCTATTTTGATTTTCCGTATAAAATATGTTAGCCACTTGCAAATAAATATGCCAGTATCAATTAAGTTATTTAAGTTAAAATGCTTTATCATAACTTAACTTTATCACAACTTAGGGTTATTATAGTTAACTAAAACTAAAAAATGTAGTGTAAAAAAATATGTAACAAAAATTTAACAAACATTTTGTTACTTAAAATAAAATAAATGTTAATTTAACTAAACTAAAATGTAATATAAAAAGGTAAACTTATTTTTTTTTTAAGCTAGCCAAGGCAGTATTTTTCATTTTTATTTAACATAAGTTTATGTTGTAAAATAAGTACAGCTAAAACTATATATAGCGCCGTTCAAAAGTTTGGGATAAGTAAGTAAAGAAGTTTCTTATGCTCATCAAGACTGCATTTATTTGATTTAAAAAAAAAAAAAATTAGGAAAAGGGTAATATTGTGAAATATTATTACGATGTAAAATAAAGATTTTCTATTTTAATATACAATAAAATGTAATTTATTCCTTTGATTCAAAGCTTAATTTTCAAGATCATTACTCCAGTCAGTAGAAATCTTTTCTAACAATGTTCAACAAATTTTTATTCTTTCTTTTTTTAAAAAGAAAGTAATACTTTATTACACCAAGGATGTGCTAAATTAATAATAATAATAATAATAATAAAAAAGACTTGCATTGTTAGAAAAGATTTCTATTTTGATAAATTCTGTTCTTTTTAACTTTTTATTCATCAAAGAATCCAGAAAAAAGAATCAAAGGTTCCAAAAAATATGAAGCAGCACAACTGCTTCCAACATTCATAATAAATCAGCATATTCAAATAAATCTGAAGGATCATGTAACACTGAAGACTGGCTGATGAAAATTCAGCTTTACATCACAGGAATAAATTATATTTTAAAATATATTAAAATAGAAAACTAATATTACTATATTTTCTATATTTTTGATGAAATAAATGGAGCGTAATAGTATAATAGTACCTCAGTACTAAAATAACACTACAGCTTAATAAGCAGAGACAACTTTAAGCCATTTATAGGCTGATTTCTCATCAAAATGTGCCTTTGAAGCCACTGTTTACACTGTGATGCTTTCAAAACATTGCTTTGTTTGTGAATCCCGACCAGCCCAGCACAGCAACACTGGCTCCACCAATGGTGTGAGTTTGGAGGTGTGGCTATCTGTTTGCCCATCCATTGACTAATGGAGGAGGTGTTTGGGGAAACCTCATTATTTTTGCAACTTTCTCTCTTCAATGACATTCACCTGAAGCACATCTAAAGTCCCCATGAAATTAAAATTTTAAGTATGAATTAGCTAGTGTGCTCCAAAACAATGACAAAATTTGCATTCACAAGATATAAGCATTCATAGCTTGCAGTCTCTAACTTCCACCAATATGAATCAGCGATTTTGATGACATCACCCTACACTTCAGCTTCTCATCAGATTTTCTGTCCAATCAAATGCTGTCTAGAATCCGAAGTGTCCCGCCCCCTATGTTTACAATATAAATAGACGCTGAAATCGGTCACTTGTCCACATAAATAGTATTTTCGGCACAGTGAATGGCACATAGTGCACTATATAGGGGATAGAGAAAGATTCAGTGTAAATATGCTTTACACTGGGATGAAAGAAGTTTGGTTTTACGCTGTCATGCAAACCGCCACAGCACACACACACACATATATATATATATATATACACACACACACACACACACACACACAGTCTGCTCCAGTCCAGAGATGCGATAGCACGGAGTGGATAGTATGCGTGAAGCAGCGCAGACTACAAAATGTATCGGACCCGTTTGAATTCTACACAGAATGCTAGATTTTATAGCGATATGTGCTGTCAAATGCGGCTTTACAGAACTCAACAGTTAACAGCGCTATTGGCTATTTTATTCCCATTTTAGCTGAAATCACGTCAACACATAGAATAACACTGCGTGTTTCAAAGCCCTTCTGTGGACTTTGAATACTTAGATTTTTTTTTATTTGTTTTTTTAGTGGTGAAAAAAGGTACAATACTGAAGCAGTAACCTTTCAAAAGATAGCAGTATTTACATTAAAAATGGCCTGGTTTTAATTTGTACATCTCCTTGATTCTTAATACTGTGTTGTTGCCTAAATGATCCACAGCTGTGTTTTTTTTTTTTGTTTAGTGATAGTTGTTCATGAGTCCCTTGTTTGTCCTGAACAGTTAAACTGTCCGCTGTTCTTCAAAAAATTCCTTCAGGTCCCACAACTTTTTTGGTTTTCCAGCGTTTTTGTGTATTTAACCCATTTCCAGTAATGACTGTATGATATTGAGATCCATCTTTTCACACTGAGGACAACTGAGGGACTCATATGCAACTATTACAGAAGGTTCAAACGTTCACTGATGCTCCAGAAGGAAAAATGATGCATTAAGAGCCTGGGGTGAAAACTTTTGGAATTTGAAAATCAGGGTAAATTTAACTTATTTTGTCTTCTGGGAAACATGTAAGTATCTTCTGAAGAGCAGTACTAAATGAAAAACATATGATATTTAGGCAAAATAAGAAAAAAAAGTACACATCTTTATTCTGTTCAAAAGTTTTCACCCTCTGACTCTTAATGCATCATTTTTCCTTCTGGAGCATCAGTGAACGTTTGAACCTTCTGTAATAGTTGCATATGAGCCCCTCAGTTGTCCTCAGTGTGAAAAGATGGATCTCAATATCATACAGTCATTACTGGAAATGGTTCAAATACACAAAAATACTGGAAAACCAAAAAATTTGTGGGACCTGAAGGATTTTTCTGAAGAACAGCAGACAGTTTAACTGTTCAGGACAAACAAGGGACTCATGAACAACTATCACTAAACAAACAAAAAAAATAAAAAACACAGCTGTGGATCATTCAGGTAACAACACAGTATTTAGAATCAAGTGTATGTAGAGTGATTTTTATAAATTCAACTATCATTTTCTCTTGTGAACTATATGTAAACATCTTTTATGTGAAATATCTTATTCAGGTCAGCACATGCGTGTTGTATCATCTGTCTTATTTTGGTCAAATAATTAACAATTTGCCGATTCTGAAAGGGGGATGTAAACTTTTGACTTCAACTGTATGTAACTTTTAGCAATTGTAGACCAATTGGTAGACCAATCACAGAAAAGCTTCTTTTGATTGGCATTCCATGCCGGCCAATCAGCAGCAGCCACAGCCCCTCGGGGTTCCACTGCACTGCCAGAGTAATGTTTCACCCAGCATTTCAACATAATCACCTTCATTGCCAGAACATCGAGCCACTCGACGATCTTCGACTGCCTACAATAAGCTGAACGAGCTCCAAAACGCTGGTGTAGCATTTTACTAGGCCAGCACACAGAAGCCATTATATACAGTGTGTATATATAAGTCCGAGGCATAAACAGCCTGTTTGGCTGTCTATTTTGGTATGTGTTTATGGAGACAAACCTAACGTGACCTTTTTGGCACATCTGGGCAAAAGGAAAGTCTGGCAGGAAGCCATTCGTAGAATTATCACGAGCTCTGCTCCCGGTCAGCGGCCAGCCGCAGATAAACCCAGAAATCGACCGTGTCTAGATTAACATTGGTTTAAGGCTTTGGATTCGCGAGTGCTTGTCACATTTGGCACCGATTTGAGATCCGGTCTGTCAGTCATTTACACGGATGACAGGAACGTCACGAGTTTCCCGCTTTCATTCTAACGATCGCCGCTCATGATAATTAATCGGTTCTCATGCACTCTGTGGATCTCTGTGGTGCTTACGCTGTAATACTCTCCTCCTATGGTGTGTAAATTGCAGTGTAAACACTGACCCTCATCTCTGACCCTGCGCTCATGAGGGCCGAGCGCCTCTCACACTTGCTGCTGTCAATCACATCATGCCACCTTCATGTAGCTTGTGTTACTGTTGTAAAAATTTAATTTGACATGCATTTTAGAGTATTTAGATTGGGCTATACTTCTAGGTATAAAAATGTAATATTTTAAATTATGTTTGTCTGTAGCATTATATAGATTATTTATGCACATTTTTATTTTATATTGTATGTTTGGTGTAATATTTTATATTTATATTTATATTTTTTTTTTTTTTACAAAAAAAACTTTTATTTATTGATAAAACTGATAAAAAGTCTGAATAAAGACATTTATAATGTTAAGAAAGATGCATGTTTTAAAAAAATGTCATTTTGAATTTTGTTCATTCAGTAATTTGAAAAAAGTCCATTTTTGATGAAAATATTAAGCAGAACAATTGTTGTTTCAAAAATGTTTCTTGAGCAGCAAATCAGCACATTAGAATGATTTCTCAAGGATCATGTGACACTGAAGACTGGAGTAATGACTTTTCATTTTAAAATATGCTTAAATAGAAAACAGCTAGTTTAAATTTTAATAATATTTTACAGTTTTACTCTTTTTACTGTATCTTTGGTTAAACGAATACATGAAGAAACTTCTGTCAGAAACATTAACAAATTGGATAAAACGCCCTTTCTAGGGTCTTTAAATTATGGTCTAATGATATAATTTATTGATTTATTATTAGTTATTATTAACTTTTTATTACCTATTTTAGATCATCTGTAGATTTTTAGATAGCTATAATATAGATTCTTTAGCTAAAATGATATTTACTTCATGTAATTTTTAAATGGTTGGAATTAATATAATATAATATATATATTTTTTTTTTAAATGTTAAAATATGGAATAATTCTGGAACATAGATCAGCTTTAGAGTATAAGTATAATATAGATTAATTAGCTAAAAATACGTATTTACATTTTAGAGACTTTATGTAGTTTTTAAATTGTTGAAATCAGTATAATATATATATATATATATATTTATTATGGGATTTTATTTAAAATGTTATATTATAATATGGAATAATTTTGGATTTTTTTTCGTTTGTTTGATTGGTTTGATTTTAACCTAATGAATTATGTTAATATACATTTAGACCAGAGATACCCAACCTTTTTAAAATAAAGGGTTAAAAATCAAACCTGATCGAGGACTGTAGGCCAAAAGTGAATGCTAGATTTGGAAAAAAAAAAAAAAAAAAAGAAATAAAAGAAAAGAAAATAAGATAAAATAATTTATAAACAAACTACTTAATAAGGTTTTCTTAATAAATTTATTCATTAAGGCTATTTTATAAAGGTTTATATAATTTTACAAAAAAAATAGTACTTTAGATATATTATACCATAAATAAAAAAACTCTAGAAAGTACCTAAAATGTAAAAATGCTAATTAATCTATATTATTACCTAAAATAGAATTTAGCTAATAATAAAAGGTCTGCAGAGATCCTCTCTATGATTTCATTTCCTTTTCAATATTTTTCCACATGTTAGTTGCACCATAGGACTCAGATTTTGAAAAATAAAATAAAATAAAATAAAATAAACAAGCTGCTAAGGAAGAAATCATTCATTTAGACTTTTTGTCTCCATGATATTAGGCCAGTTGCATCAGCCTTACATTTTTTAATTGATGCCCTCTAAAAATTATGTTGCATTATATCCAGCTATATTATATTAAAATGTATTGTATAAAATGTATAAATACATTTATTTATTTAATTTGAATTAAACAAAAATATAAATACATTTTGTAAGGTTTTGCATTTTATTGAACTTTTTAACATTTTAATTTAAAAAAAAAAAAATGTTAAAACGAAAAATACAAATTAGAAATTAAATCAGTGGCATTTTTTTTTTCTTCTTCCAGATCAGGTTTAAGCTTTCAGTATGTTTATGATTTTTTTTTTTTCTGTCTCTGTTGTAAATAATACATTTCAACCTGATGAAGTACGTTAATGTACATTTAGACCAGAGATGCTTGAACTTTTTAATACGATGGCAAAAAAAAAAAAGTGAAAGTTGCATTATATCCAACTATATTACATTAAAATATACAAAATTGATTTAGAATTAAACAATAATATAAAAACACTTTTTGAAGGGTTTGCATTAATGTTTTTTTAATAAAATTCACACACACAATTAAAACCGTTTGAAAAACGTAGGCCAAAAGTGAATGTTGCATTATATCCAAATATATTTTATATTAAAATGTATTAAACTTATTACAGTTTTTTAGAATTAAACAAAAATATCAATACATTTTTAAAGGTTTTGCATTATTTTTTTAAATAAAATTCACTCATTATATTGTTTTTGATATTTTAATTGAAAAACAAAAAGTTATTTTTGATATTATATTAAAATGTATTAAATTTATTGAATTTTTAAATAAAATGCACTTATATTGTTTTATTTTTCCACTTCAATGGAAAAAAAAAAAAATATATATATATATATATATATAAATTAGCAATTACGTTATGATTAAGTGGCATGGCTTTTTGTTGTTGTTGTTGTTGTTTTCTTTCCATTTTTTCCTTCCTCACAATCAAAAGTGATTATGGGCCAACTTTTGTTTGGTCATCTCTCATGTAGACCCTCAGCTGCTACACTTTGTATCATTATTACAGTTCAGTATTGTATTTCAGCACCAGAAGGGGGCGTTAGTGAGCACAGCAGGTGCCAGATGATGCATCTGTTTAGACACATGAACAAAACTGCTAGTCACAGACATCTTAAATGTCCACACATATCTCATCTACATACTGATGATGTATTCAATTAAACAAAAATATTAAATATGTAATATATATATATATTCATCTATTGTGTCCTCTCACAGTTTCTTCAGCGTAAAGCGTGTCCCGGACGCGTCGTGCACATCTGTAACCTCCCGGAGGGCAGCTGCACGGAGAACGACGTTATCAACCTGGGACTTCCCTTTGGCAAAGTGACCAACTACATCCTCATGCGCTCAACACATCAGGTACTATAATTCAGCCTGGAAAATTGCGAAAAGCTGCGAGATTCAGTTCAGAAACGAGGATGGCAATGATATATCGTACACGGTTTGCGCTAGGCTACTGCAGGAACAGATTTAGACAAGCACTTAATGTCCTTTATCTCGGTAAATTTAAACCCTGACATCGCTGATGTCTCCATTGCCCCGATTCGTTAATCAAATTTGACTTTTTGATTGGTCCTGTTAGTACAGACTGGATCCGATTCTGGGTCCGGTGCCAAGTTTGACATGTGCCTCAAATGCCTGGCGTCGAATTGATCTTGTAACTGTCGCGAAGATTTATGACGCAATTAAAAAGAATATCCTGAAGATCCGTTCGGATCACATTTGACACATTTTATGTTGCACGCGTGCTTCAGGCTTTTCTGGAGATGGCGTACGTGGAGGCGGCGCAGGCCATGGTGCAGTACTACCAGCTGCAGCCGGCTACGATCAACGGACAGAAGCTGCTCATCCGCATGTCCAAGAGATACAAGGAGCTGCAGCTGAAGGTATGAGGGTCGTCTTGGCTCATCGGGATCATGGGATTCGGACAAACCCGACTCAAAGTGTTTTCATTTCTGATCCAGAAACCAGGTAAAGATGTTGACTCTATAATCCAAGACATCAATTCCCAGAGAGAGAGAGACGAGATGCAGGAGATTGACAGGTGAGACCAGGACACATTTTCACATTTTTACTGGGACCTTTTGAGTCATTGACTTTATTTATTTATTTTTTTTTTTTTTATCTGGATCTATTAAAAATGCATTTGCATATACATATGTACATATATATATATATATAAACTCATTAAATTCATTCATTAAATCTCTTCTATTAAGGGCATGATTTTAACTTCTGATTTTAAAAACTAAAATTAAAATCTAAAAATTTAAAATTAAATTTTTGGAGGGGATCAAGTCAAAAATGTAAGGCTGATTCAACTTAATATAATGAAGAAAAAACCTTATTAAGTAGTTTGTTTATAAATTATTATTAATTATTATTTTATTTAAGTCCTATAAATTATTATTATTATTATTTTATGACTGTTTTAACATAATATAGAATTATTAGCTACTTTGAAATTTAGTTTAGGTATAATACAGATGAATTAGTTAAAATTGCATTTTTAAATTTAAGGTACTTTCTAGAGTATTTTTATTTATTGTGTAAATATATTATCATCCACATTTCATTTTTTTTTTTTTTTTTTTATTGTAGAACTGTATTAACCTTTATAAAATAGCCTTAATAAAGGAACTTCTTAAAAAGAAAACCTTAAGTAGTTTGTCTGAAAATTATTTTATTTTATTTTATAATTTTTTTTTTTTCCCCAAATCCAAGTCCTGTGGTGCAACTAACATGCAGAATAATATTGAAAAGGAAATAAAATCATAGAGAGGATCTCTGCAGACCTTTATGACTATGTATTAATATAATATAGTATTATTAGTTACATTGAAATTTTCTGTTTTAGGTATAATTTAGCTTAATTAGCTAAAATTGCAGTTTTACACTTTAGGTACTTTCTATAGTTTTTTTTATTTATGGTATAATATTATCTAAATTTTATTTTTTTATTGTAGAATTGTTTATAATTGTTTAGAAATTCTATATAATATAGAATTATTGGCTATTTTTCAGTTTTTTTTTTTTTTTTTTTTCTAATTTTCAATTTTAGGTATTATAAGGATTACTTAGTTAAAATTGCATTTTTAAATTTAGGTACTTTCTAGAGTTTTTATGTATGGTATAAATATAATATTATGATCTAATATATAATATTATCTAAAAATATAATATTATCTAATATAGAATTTATCTAAAATACAATATTTATCTAAATTTATTTTTTTTACTTTATTATCTATACATTTCTATTATATAAAATATAAAATGTATCTAAATTTCAATTTTTTCACTTTATTATTTATAAATTTCTATTATTCTAAATTTCTATAATTTTTTTGTTTAAAAAATTGTGTTAATTTGTATAAATTAAAAAAATCTTTTTAAATAAAATATTGTTAAAATCTTAAGATATCTCAAATATTTAGGTCAGAAAATTAGTTAGTTTAGGTTGTAAAATTTCACGTGGAGCATCTTCTCAAAAGATTCAGTGATCTTTATGAAAAAGAAAAAAAACGTTTTACTTTGTAAAATGTATTAATAAACTTAAAGAAAGATATTCGAGTATGTATTCATCATTTTACTTAATGGTTATTCACATCACGTGACATTTCATCATTTTGAAAATGGTATAAAAGCATTTGAAATCATATAAAGCCAACAAATAGTTAATTTCTAACAACTCAGAATGTGTTTTATACTAGATTTTTCCTTTTCTTTATCGTTTCTCAACTTCTGCTGTTTTGTGCAGGTACTTACCAGAACGTGCCAGATCGCGTAGTCCAGTCAGTCGTTCTCTGAGTCCACGCTCGCACAGCCCGAGCTTCACTTCCTGTAGCTCCGCTCACAGCCCACCAGGACCGTCCTGTCGGCCCGACTGGAGCAACGGCATGGGGCCCCGCCGGCCCTCTTGGGACTGGACGTCCCATTCCCGTGACGAGGACCCTCGCGAGAGAGACGACTGGAGGAACGACGAGGAAGAGAGACCCAACGGATGGCTGTCTGAGCGCAGGAAACCCTACCTTAAAACCGGGGACCGTATCAGTCCACGTATGGGGCCCGGGGACGAGCGGGGAAGAGACTGGTACCCTCGCGGAAGCCCTCAGGGTTCGTCCTTCTCCTCCTACCACTCCATAGACGACTTTTACAAGAAAGACTCAATGTACAAGACTGATAAACTGAGCAGGCCACAGCATCAGAGACATGAGGGGAAAACGAAGAGAAGGGAAGGAGGCGATTATCACAGACCTCGACACTCTGAGTCAGATGTGACGGACGAGACGAGCACAAACCGGACAGCCGAAGACAGAGGACGCAGCAAGAGGCCAAGTCGGAGACAAGACAAGGAGGAGAAAGAGTCTGAAAATCAGGCATGTCCTACACACTTCACGTATTCAATGGAGTTAAGAATATTAAACATTGAAAGGATAGTTCACCAAAAATGAAATTAAAACGTCCAAGTGTGCCTATATAGGCAATTTTTTAATAGCACTGTTTTTCTATATATTACAGAAGGAAGAACATCAAAGAAAAGAAAGATCAGCGTCTCCTCATAACAGCAAACCTGCAGAGTCTTCAAAGTGTGACAGAGATGGCGACAGTGAGGTAAATGTTTGTCCCTTCATTCATTTATCTGCATTTTTGCTTTCTGAAATGCAAAAAAATATACAATATAATATAATAATATCATAAATTTTACGGGATCACAAATATGAATTTGTACGATTTTTGCTGAATCGTATGGATTTTACAAGTTCCCCAATTTGTATGAATTTGTACGAATAACCTACCCCTAACCCTGCCCCAAACCTACCTGTCACTGGGGTCTAGACAAAGATTTAGGTAATACGAATTCATTCGTGTGAGTTCATATGAATTGAAAAACTTAATTCGTATGATTTTTGCTAAATTGTGTGTATTTTACGTGTTCCCCAATTCATATAAATTTGCTTAACCCCGCCCCTAAACCTACCCGTCACTGGGGTGTAGACAAATTGTACAAAATCATACGATTTAGGTAATACGAATTCATTTTTGTGAATTCATACGAATTGGAGAACTTAAATCATATGATTTTTGCTAAATTGTGTGTATTTTACGAGTTCCCCAATTCATATAATTTCGCATGAATGACATAACCCCACCCCTAAACCTACCTGTCACTGGGGTGTAGACAAATCGTACAAAATCATACGAGTGAGGTTGTACGAATTTGTTTTTTTTTGCTAAATCGTAAGTATTTTACGAGTTCCCCAATTCGTACGAATTTGCACAAATGACCTAACCCCACCCCTAAACCTACCTGTCACTGGGGTCTAGACAAATCATACAAAATTACAAATGAGGTCATACGAATTCATTTGTGTAACTCCATTATAATAACTCCATTAGAACGATTTTTACTAAATTGTACGTATTTTATGAGTTTCCCAATTCGTATGAATTTGCACAAATGACTTAACCCTGCCCCTAAACCTACCCGTCACTGGGGTGTAGACAATTCGTACAAAATCGTACAAGTGAGGTTGTATGAATTTGTATGATTTTTGCTAAATCATACATATTTTTACTTGTTCCCATATTCCTATGAATTTCCAGAAATGACCTAACCCGCCCCTAAACCTACCCGTCGTTGGGGTCTAGACCAGTGGTTTTCAATCCTAATCCTGGAGACCCACTGCTCAGCACATTTTGTATGTCTCCCTAACCTGACACACTCAAATCAGTACATGGATCTCTCTCCTAACGAGCTGATGATTTGAATCAGGTGTGTTAAATAAGTATGACACACAAAAGGATTGAAAACCAGTGGTCTAGACAATTCGTACGAAATCGTACAAGTGAGGTCATACAAATTCGTATGATTTTGCTGAATCGTATGCATTTTACGAGTTCCCATATTTGTATGAATTTGCACAAATTACCTAACCCCACCTCTAAACCTACCTGTCACTGGGGTCTAAACAATTCGTAGAAAAACGTATGAGTGAGGTTGTATGAATTTGTATTATCCTCGCTAGGTAACACTTTATTTTGATCGTCCACTTTAGACATTTTACTAACAGCAAGTAACTTTGAAACTACATGCCAACTAGTCATTAGAGTATTAGTAGACTGTCTGCTTAATATCTTCTAACACTCTTCTGAACTTTGCAATTATATGTCAACTTATTCTACTAAACCTAACAGTCTGCTCTGTTAGTAGACATGTAGTTGCAAATTAATGAGAATTAGTTGACATGTAGTTGCAAATTAATGAGAATTAGTTGACATGTACTTGCAAATTAATGAGAATTAGTTGACATGTAGTTGCAAATTAATGAGAATTAGTTGACATGTAGTTGCAAATTAATGAGAATTAGTTGACATGTAGTTGCAAATTAATGAGAATTAGTTGACATGTACTTGCAAATTAATGAGAATTAGTTGACATGTACTTGCAAATTAATGAGAATTAGTTGACATGTAGTTGCAAATTAATGAGAATTAGTTGACATGTACTTGCAAATTAATGAGAATTAGTTGACATGTAGTTGCAAATTAATGAGAATTAGTTGACATGTACTTGCAAATTAATGAGAATTAGTTGACATGTAGTTGTAAATTAATGAGAATTAGTTGACATGTACTTGCAAATTAATGAGAATTAGTTGACATGTAGTTGCAAATTAATGAGAATTAGTTGACATGTAGTTGCAAATTAATGAGAATTAGTTGACATGTAGTTGCAAATTAATGAGAATTAGTTGACATGTACTTGCAAATTAATGAGAATTAGTTGACATGTACTTGCAAATTAATGAGAATTAGTTGACATGTACTTGCAAATTAATGAGAATTAGTTGACATGTAGTTGCAAATTAATGAGAATTAGTTGACATGTACTTGCAAATTAATGAGAATTAGTTGACATGTAGTTGCAAATTAATGAGAATTAGTTGACATGTAGTTGCAAATTAATGAGAATTAGTTGACATGTACTTGCAAATTAATGAGAATTAGTTGACATGTAGTTGCAAATTAATGAGAATTAGTTGACATGTACTTGCAAATTAATGAGAATTAGTTGACATGTAGTTGTAAATTAATGAGAATTAGTTGACATGTAGTTGCAAATTAATGAGAATTAGTTGACATGTAGTTGCAAATTAATGAGAATTAGTTGACATGTAGTTGCAAAGTTACTTATAGTTAGTAGAATGTCTAAAGTAGACTATCAAAATAAAGTCTAACCTTTTGCTAAATCGTACACATTTTACAAGTTTTACCCAATTGGTATGAATTCGCACAAATGACCTAATCCCGCCCCCTAAACCTACCTGTCAGTGGGGTCTTACGAATTAGTATGATTTTTGATAAATCGTACATATTTCACGAGTTCCCCAATTCATATAAATTAGCACGAATGACCTACCCCTAAACCTACCCATCACTGGGGTCTAGACAATTTGTACAAAATCATACGAGTGAGGCTGTACGAATTTGTACGATTTTTAAAAAATCATACATATTTTACAAGTTCCCATATACGTATGAATTCACACAACTGACCTAGCCCCGCCTTTAAACGTACCCACCACTGAGGTCTAGACAAATCGTACAAAATCATACAAGTGAGTTTGTATGAATTCATAAAATTTTTGGTAAATCGCATGTATTTTACAAGTTCCCCAATTCATATTAATTTGCACGAATGACCTAACCCTGCCTCTAAACTTACCCGTCACTGGGCTGTAGACATTTCGTACAAAATCGTACGATTGAGGTCGTACGAATTCATACAAACTGGCCACCTCGTAAAATACATAAGAATTGGCCGTGAGATAGCGTTGTAATTTCTAATGTTTCCTGGTTTTCAGGGACTGGAAAGTGTAGATGATGGAGAGGAGGAGAGCTGGTATCCTAAAAGCATGGAGGAACTGGTGACTGTGGATGAAGTCGGAGGAGAAGACGACTCTATAGTTGAACCTGATCTACCTGATCTTCATGAGGAGGACCAGAAAGTCGAGCCCAGCCAGTCGACGCCAGAGAGCCCTAAACCAAGCGCAAAGACTGTAACAGAAAGTGAGGAGACCATCGTGGACGCTCCTGCCCTTTCACCCCTGGATTTAGTCCCAGAAGAAAGCTCTGGAGGTGCACCGTCCAGCCCTGGAGAGACACCCGTAAGACCATCTGCTCCAGAGCAACCGGTCTGTCAACTCAACCGCTTCCCATCCCAGGAGTTCAAAAGCGCTTTGGAGGAGACCTGCTCCACCACTCATATGGACACACATGTGGTCGACACAAGCACACCGGCTGGGCCTCTAAACAACAGCAGCGCATGTGAGAGTGAGAAAGTGAATGACTTGAGTAACGATGAGAGAAAGACAACAGAGATAGACAACAAGGAACAATGTCTCAAACAGGAGAGTCAGAAAAAAGGTAGCCATAACTGAGTTTTAGTTTTGGGAATATCTATAATGACCCGTTCCCAGCTAATGAAAATATGTTCTGAGAATGTTTTGCTAATGTTCCCATTAAGTTACTATTTCTGAATATTCTCTGAACATTCGAAATGTCCCGTTTTTTAAAATGCTTTTAAAATGAACATTCCATTTAATTTTGCAAACATTATTGGAACATTACTTTTGAATGTTCTCTGAACATTCTGAAATAGTAACATTTAAAAAACATTACACAATGTTCTGCGAACACTGCCTGTTAGCTGTGGTGTTTGGGAATGTTACTTCTTCATACTAATACAATTGTAGTTTTTGGTAGTTCCTCATCCAGATCTAAAAAGTGTTAATGTGTGGTCACACTTACCACTGATCATCAAATTTTGTGCGTGAAATCCTGTCATTTTAATAGGAATCCACTTTGGGAATTATATTGTAAGGGCGAAGGATTTCCCTATGCAGATTTCACATCAGGTTCAAGTTAGTCATGCAAATTCCCCTCTTTGACCAATAGAAATCATACGATTGAAGGGATAGGTCATCCAAAAATGAAAGTTCTGTGAATAATTACTCACTCTCATGTTGTTCAAAATCTGAAAGACCTTAGTTCATTTACTGAACACATATCAAGATATTTTTGATGAAATCTGAGAGCTTTCTGACCCTGCATAGACAGCAACGCAACTACCACATTCAAGGCTCAGAAAGGTAGTGAGAACATCGATAAAATAGTCCATGTGACATCAGTGGTTCAACCGTAATTTACGAGAATATTTTTGTGCGCAAAGAAAACAAAAACAATGACTTTATTTGACAGCTTCTTCCCTTCCAAATCAGAATTCGCCACACATTTAATGAGACTACTATGATCGAGTCAAAAATATCTTAATTTGTGTTCTGAAGATGAACAAAAGTCTTACGGGTTTGAGTAATTAATGACAGAATTTTCATTTTTGGGTGAACTGTGCTTTTAAGATTGCTGTTCAGAAACAGTTAGATTCACTGACTGAGCAAGCTTGCTTCAAACCATTAACTAATGTATGAGTTTGAAACGTAATTATTAATTAAAAAGAATAAGTTCTTGAGAATAACGTGTCTGTGAATTGGACATCACAGCTCACGCTGTGTTCATTCTTCCATGCAAAAAATTAGCTAACATCGCCTAACGACAAATCTGACGAAACGGCATTTGTATTTTTTGTTGCAGTTGCATTTTTTGTTGTAATTGTAACAATTTTAAAATGAAGCCATGCTAATATTTTTTTAATAAGCCAAGCAAAAATGTACCAACTTGCAATTAAACGTGCAATTTTGTTGTGTGGAAAAGCTTTGACATTTGACAATCAGACATCACTCTCCGCGCCATGCATTCTGCACTTGGAAGTATCTTAAAAATTAATTAACACCTCACCAAGATAATGTTTATGAAAGCCCATTTCTGCCACTGAATTAAAAAAAAAGGCTAATTGTGACTTTTTATCTCACAATTGCAAGTTATAAAGTCAGAATACTGGGATATAGACTTGCAATTGCGAGAAATAAAGTCAGATTTGTGAGAAAATCTAGCAACTGCGAGTTTGTATCTCACAATTGAGACTTTTTTATCGCAATTCTGACTTTTTTCTTAGAATTGTGAGATATAGTCCAATTCTAAAAGGGGAACAAAGACTTTAGAAAACATGTTCTCAGAACTGCAAGTTCATATCTCACAATTCTGGCTTAATAACTAGCAGTTGTACGTGATAAAGGCATAAATGTGAGATATGAACTCGCAATTCTAAGAAAAGTCATAATTGCGAGATATAAAGTCAATATAAACTAACAAAAGATACAAAATTGCGAGTTTATATCGTGCAATTCTGACTTCATTTCTCAGAATTGCTACTTCATTTCTCAGAATTGTGATTAAATATCGCAATTTTTTGTTTTATTTTTTCTCACAATTATGAGTTTATATCATGCAACGTTAACTTGCAATTGTGAAAAAAAAAGGTAATAAAGTGTGAGATAAAAAATTCTGAATTACCTTTTTTATTTTTTATTAAGTGGCAGAAATGGGCTTCCATAGATATCTGACTAAATCACATTTGTTGCATTTGTGACCTGCTAATATTTGTTTTAATGAGCCAAGCAAAAATGTACCTTGATTAAATTGTGTAACGCATTCGAGTAAAAATTCGTTTGCAAAATTGTCAAAAACCATCACTAAAGCATTTAATTCCTCCTATTCGTCTATTCCAGATATTCCTGACTCACTACCGGCCCCTTCACCTCAGGCGACCGACGTCTTTGCTGCGTCACCCTCTCAGGAGCAGGAGAAAGCCATCAGTGAACACAGCATACCGTTAGGTACGTCCACCAGAACTCAAAAGAGTCGACCCAAACGGCCCAAGTGCCATTTGGTCAGGAAGAAGCAAGTATGAGCAATAGTAATAGCGACGTTAGAATGAATGGCTCTGGCTGTGATGTGGGCTCTCAGTGGGTGACTGAAGCCTTTAAGGCCAGCTGATGTCAGTGGAGCATTTGTCATCCTGCTGACTGAGGTGTGAATTGCACCCTCGAGGCCCAAGCTTGTGTACTGATTACCACATAGCTAACGCACTAGATTCCCTAACAGAGGAGCTCACTTCACACCCCTGCACACTCTCACAGATACTTATATGAGAATGTGCTTCAGAAATTGCGTTTGTTTAGTGTCGTTCTGATTTCTGGTTTTGTTGTTTTTTGGCAGGTGTGGAGTTCATTGTGCCAAGGACGGGATTTTATTGCAACCTGTGTGGTTTGTTTTACACCAGCGAACAAACAGCTAAAACATCACACTGTCGGAGTACAATTCACTACAGGAACCTACAGGTCATACATACAAACATGCAGTCTTCCTTTCTCTTTTTCACACAGATTTGAAAGGATCTCTCTTTTGTGTAAAGCTATATGACAGTACAACAGCATAAACCCTAAAATGACTGTAGATTGATGATTCAAAGGGCTTTAATAATAGACATTCAGATTTCTGAATTTCATATTTTACTTCTGTGTAAATAAATAGACTGGAGCAGGTTTGATATTTTGTCAGTGGCAAAATCTCTTTTGTTTGTACAATACATCCACACCCATAGGTGTCAGTACAAAGCAGATAAATAATCCAGTAGATTTAGGCTAAAAACATACCTTATTGCTGTTTTATGAGATGGATACACTACAGGCTAACTCAGCGGTTCTCAACTCTGGCCCTCAAGGACCACTTTCCTGCAGGGTTTATCTCCAACCCTAATCAAACACAAATGAACAAGCTAATCAAGGTCTTCAGGATTGCTAGAATCAGTGAATCAGTGAATTTTTCCTTAAAAACTGTTCCCAAACAAACTGATTAACTAAAACGAATTAGAGTTGCCAACGGTACGTTTGCAATTAGCTATACTACAGGCTAGCTAACTACATGGAAGCAAATCAGTGAAATGTTTCTTCAAATCTCTTTTCAAATGAACTGATTCAGTAAATTGAATCTGACTTCTTAAACAGTACATCTGAGATTAGCTACACTTATAGGTTAGCTAACTCCGTTGGAAGCTACTTATGTGATTCAGATTAGTGAATCAGTGAACTGTTTCTTAAAATCTGTTCCTAAGCAAACTGATTCATTTAAATGAATCAGATTTTCCAGCGGTACATATGAGGTTAGCAACATTACAGAATATGAATCAGACTTTTCAGTGGTACATATGAAATTAGCAACAGTACTGACTAGCCAACTACACTGAAGCTACTTGAGGGAATCAAATCAGTGAAGTGTTTCTTAAAATCTCTTTCCAAACAAACTGATTCACTAAAATGAATCAAACTTTCCAGTAGTATATTTGAGATGAGCTACACTTACAGACTGGCTAACTACATGGAAGCTACTTAAGTGATTCAAATGAGTGAATCAGTGAACTGTTTCTTAAAATCTCATCCCAAACAAACTGATTCACTAAAATAAACTAGACTTTCCAATGGTACGTATGAGATTAGCAACATTACTGACTAGCTAACTACATTGAAGCCACTTAGGGAACTCGAATCTGTGAACTGTTTCTCAAAATCTCTTCCAAAACAAACTAATTCACTAAAATAAATCAGACTTTTGAACAGTAGATATAATATTAGCAATATTACTGTCTAGCTAACTACGATGATGCTACTTAAGGGACTCAAATCTATGAATTGTTTCTTAAAATCTCTTTTCAAACAAACTGATTCAGTAAAATGAATCAGTGAAATGTTTCTTTAAATCTCTTCTCAAATGAACTGATTCAGTAAAATGAATCAGATTTCTTAAATAGTACATCTGAGTGAATCGGTGAACTGTTTCTCAAAATCTCATCCCAAACAAACTGATTCACTTAAATGAGTCAAATTTTACAATGGTACTTATGAGATTGGCGGCATTACTGACTAGCTAACTACAATGATGCTACTTAAGGGACTCAAATCTATGAATTGTTTTTCAAAATCTCTTTCCAGTTAAACTGATTCAATGAAATGAATCTGAATTTCCAGCAGTACATCTGAGATTAACTACAGTCCTAGCTAACTACATGTAAGCTACTTAAGTAACTTGAATTACTGAATCAGTTCATTGTTTCATAAAAAAAAAAATCTTCCAAAACAAACTGGTTCTATAAAATGAATATATTGCTGACTAGCTAACTACAATGATGTTACTTGAGGGATTCGAATCAGTGAATTGTTTCTCAAAATCTTGTTCCAAAATTAACCTACTGTCTAAAATGAATCAAACTTTCAAGTGGTATATATGAAATAAAAATAAATACTGATTAGCTATCTACATGGAAGCTAATTAAGTGACTTGATTTAGAAAATTGTTTCTTACAATTTCTTCCCAAACAAAGCAATATATATAAGATTAGCTACATTACTGACTAGCTAACTACATTGAGGCTGCTTAAATTACAGTGAATCAGTTTCCTACAATCTCTTTTCAAACAAACTAATTCACTAAAATTAATCACTTTTCAGCAATACATCTGTGATAAACTACTCTTACAGTCTAGCTAATTACATGGATGCTACTTAAGTAACTCAAATCAATGAACAGTTTCCTAAAAATCTCTTCCCAAACAAACAGATTTACTAAAATGAATCAGACTTTTGAACAGTACATTACATTACAACAGTACATACACAGAGTTTAGCTACATTATAGCAAACCCTGACTATTTGAAAGCTACTTAACTAACTTAAATCAGTTAATTTTCTTAAAATATATTCCCAAACTAACTGATTCACCAAAATAAATAAGACTTTATAGCAGCAGTATATATGAGATTAGCTAAACTACAGACAACCTAACTACACAGAATCTGCCTAAGTAACTTGAATTAGTAAATTGTTTCTTAAAATCTTTCCAAACAAACTGATTCACTAAAATTATTCAGACTTTCCAGCAGTACATATGAGATTTAGCTGCACTACAGACAACCTAACTACATGGAAGCTGCTTAAATATCTTGAATCAGTGAATTGTTTATTAAAATATATTTCCAAACTAACTGATTCACAAAAATGAATCAGACTTTCCAGCGGTACATATGCAATTAGCTACACTACTGACTTGCTAACTACATTGAAGGTGCTTAAGGGACTTGAATCAGTGAATTGTTTTTTAAAATCTTTTCCCAAATGAACTGATTCACTAACATGAATCAGAATTTCCAGCAATATATCTAAGATGAACTACATTTACAGTCCAGCTAACTGCATGGAAGCTGACTCAATTCAGTGAATCAGTAAACCGTTTCCTAAAATCTCTTCCCAAACAAACTGATTCACTAAAACGAAGCAGACTTTCTAACGGTACATATGATATTACCTACATTACTGATTCACTACCTACACTGAAGCTACTTAAGGGCCTTGAATCAGTGAATTGTTTTTTAAAAAATCTATCCATATGAACAGATTCACTACAATGAATCAGACTTTTCAGCAATACATCTAAGATAAGATACATTTACAGTCAAGCTAACTACATGGAAGCAACTTAGGTGACTTAAATCAGCGAATCAGTGAACTGTTTCATAAAATCTCTTCCAAATAAACTGATTCACTAAAACGAATTAGACTTTCCAATGATACATATGAGATTGGCCAAACTACAGACAACCTAACTACATGGAAGCTACTTACATAACTTGAAAAAGTGAATCAGGGAATTGCTTCCTAAAATCTTTTCCCAAACGAACTGATTCGCTAAAATGAATCAGATTTCCAGTGGTGCATATGATGTTACCTACATTACTGACTCACTAACTACATTTAAGCCACTGAAGGGATTTGAATTAGTGAATTGTTTCTTAAAATTTCTTCCCAAGCAAACTGATTCACTGAAACAAATCAGATTTTCCAGCAGTACATATGGGATTACCTACATTACTGACTCACTAACTACACTGAAGTGACTTTAATCTGTGAACTGTTTCTTAAAATCTCTTCCCAAATGAACTGATTCACTAAAATGAATCAAAATTTCCAGCAGTACATCTGAGATAAGCTATACTTAGTCAAGTTAACTACATGGAAGTTACTTAAGTGACTCAAATCAGCGAATCAGTGAACTGTTTCCTAAAATTTCTTCCCAAATAAACTGATTCACTAAAATGAATCAGACTTTTCAGTGGTACGTAAGAGATTAGCTACACTACTGACTCGCTAACTACTTTGAAGCTACTTAAGAGACTCAAATCTCTTTCCAAATGAACAGATCCGCCAAAATAAATCAGACTTTCCAGCAATACATATGAGATTAGTTACACTACAGACAACTACTTAACTCGGTTCAGTCAACTGTTTCTTAAAATCTCTTCCCAAATAAACTGATTCACTAAAATTAATTAGACTTTCCAATGATACATATGAGATTGGCCAAACTACAGACAACCTAACAACTTGGAAGCTACTTGCGTAACTTGAAAAAGTGAATCAGGGAATTGCTTCCTAAAATCTTTTTCCAAACGAACTGATTCACTTAAATGAATCAGATTTCCAGTGGTCCATATGATGTTGGCTACATTACTGACTCACTAACTACATTTAAGCTAATTAAGGGATTTGAATCAGTGAATTGTTTCTTAAAATCTCTTCCCAAGCAAACTGATTCACTAAAACGAATCAGACTTTCCAACGGTACATATGCGATTACCTACATTACTGACTTACTAACTACACTGAAGCAACTTAAGTGACTTTAATCTGTGAACTGTCTCTTAAAATCACTTCCCAAGTGAACTGATTTACTAAAATGAATCAAAATTTCCAGCAGTACATCTGAGATAAGCTACACTTACAGTCAAGCTAACTACATGGAAGCTACTTAAGTGACTCAAATCAGCGAATCAGTGAAATGTTTCCTAAAATCTTTTCTTAAATAAACTGATTCACTAAAATGAATCCGACTTTTTAGTGGTATGTAAGAGATTAGCTACACTACTGACTCGTTAACTACTTTAAAGCTACTTAAGATACTCAAATATTTTTTTCAAATGAACAGATCCACTAAAATGAATCAGACTTTCCAGCAGTACATATGAGATTAGTTACACTACTTACTTACCTGTAACTCGAATCAGTGAACTGTTTCCTAAAATCTCTTCCCAAATAAACTGATTCACTAAAATGAATCAGACTTTCCAGCAGTACATATGAGATTAGTTAGACTACTTACTTACCTGTAACTCGAATCAGTCAACTGTTTCTTAAAATCTCTTCCCAACTAAACAGATTCACCAAAATGAATCAAACTTTCCAGCAGGACCTATGAGATTAGCCACATTACTGACTAGCTAACTACATTTCTTAACATACATTATGTTTCTTAAAATCTCTTTTTTGAATTAACTGATTCACTAAAATGAATCAGATTTTCCAGTGGGACATATGAGATTAGCTACACTACAGACAACCTAACTTCATGGAAGCTACTTAAGTGACTCAAATCAGCGAATCAGTGAAATGTTTTCTAAAATCTCTTCCCAAATAAACTGATTCACTAAAATGAATCCGACTTTTCAGTGGTACGTAAGAGATTAGCTACACTGCTGACTCGCTAACTACTTTGAAGCTACTTAAGAGACTCAAATCTTTTTTCAAATGAACAGATCCACTAAAATGAATCAGACTTTCCAGCAATACATATGAGATTAGCTACACTACAGACAACCTAACTTCATGGAAGCTACTTAAGTAACTCGAAAAAGTGAATCAGTGAATTGTTTCCTAAAATCTCTTCCCAAACAAACTGATTCACTAAAATGAATCAGACATTCCAGCAATACATATGGGAGGACCACTTAGCAGAGTTAATTTGATTATTGCGTCAGCTCGTTTGGCAATACAGCTGCACGCAATGTGAACCATGTGAAATGCGAAATTCAAACAGCGATGTAGCATTTGGCTACGCTACTCTGCTACTTGTTAGAAATAGTAGCTTGTTACTGAAAAGACTACAACTTACTTAGTTACTCCCCACCACTGGTGACTGTAATGCAAGATTGACTGATTTAAGAAGCCTGGTCCTCAGGGTGGGATATAGTTTCTCATTATAACCCTTGAGAAACACACACATACAGACAGACGAACACACTTTCCAACACAACATAGTTGAGGGGGCAAGGAGCCGGACATTCCCCGTCATCACAGTCAGACCGCAACCAGTTGTCGTGTCTCTCAGACTAGAGCGGTCGGCCAAAGAGCGTCACCTCATACTTCACTTCTCCGCCTTGAGGTCTGCCAGCTGTGTTGAGTTTACAAGAACTACAGTGAGAAGGTGACAGCTGAATTTAACACCAGAAGAGCAAGACAGGTGAAACTAAGACAGACAGAGCGAGAGAGAGACTGTAAACACTACAGGAAACACCTGCTTTCCTCCCACATTTTGACCTTCTTCTGTTTCAACTCTCCTTGTTTCGCTTGTAAACAAATATACTTTTTGGAAGGACATGCAAAAACGCAAGTTTCTTCAACTCTTGTGTCATTTAAACCAATCTTAGCAGTAAGTCCAGAAGAACAGAGTGTATTACTTTGCAACTTTAAAATATGAAAGTATTGTTGTGTAATTTAGTCAGATTATGCAAAAACTGTGATTAGATTATTTAATCATGTGCATTTAGAATGCATTAAAAGTTAGCTATGACATTATTCTTAGTAAGATTTTACCTGTCAGCAATTTTACTTACTAGTAGACATTGTTTGAGGAAAATTATTAAACAAATGGGTTTGAAAAACCAAATGTTCATAATAGAGTTTAGTCTCTAAGCCAAAAGAGCCCAGAAATGTGTGACATCCAAATATAGCTTGAACTTGCTTGAGTATAACAGTCATAACAGACGCTGCCAGTCAGCCATTTTAGTCAGAGAAACCAAACTGTTGCTCTTCAAGGCATTATGGCTGCTCATATGCCTGTTATTTAAGAGTAAACTGTCATAACAAAGGATTGTTTGTGTTTTTATAGAAGTATCTGTCGCAGCTGGCGGAGGAAAGTCTCTTGAACTTCCACACGGAGTCGCCAAACACTGAATGAAGCTCACGTGAGACTATTAGGACTGCACCACTGCTGGGACATGCTGAGAGACACAAAACAAAGACAAGACGAAGGGGCACAAGAAGAACTAGAGCAACTGGATGCTTTGTATACTTTAGTTCACAGCAATATGCTTTGTACAAACGTTTTTCAGAATGTTTATGCTGCTATTTTACTGTACAATGGAATTGAAGGTGGACTGTGGCTCTAAAATGTAAAAACTCTCATAAAAGTAGTCCATGTGCAGTATATTCCAAGTTTTTTGAAGCCATATGTTAGCATAGTGTGAGGAACAAACTAAAAAATATACAAATAAACGGAACTTTTAAACACATGATATGAAAAATATAGATGTTGTGGCTATGATTAAAAAAATGTTACTTCAAATGTTAAAGGGATAGTTCACCCAAAAATGACAATTCTGTCATTAATTACTCACCCTTATGACGTTCCAAACTCGTAAGACTTTCAGTCATCTCCGAAACAAAAATTAAGATATTTTTGATAAAATCCGAGAGCTTTCTTACCCTTTGCTGAACGTTTCAGTTGCATTGCTGTCTATGCAGGGTCAGAAAGCTCTCGGATTTTATCAAAAATATTTTAATTTGTGTTACGAAGATGAGCGAAGGTCTTACGAGTTTGAAACGTCATAAGGGTGAGTAATTAATGACAGAATTGTCATTAATTTTGGGTGAACTACACTGTAAAAAACAATTTGTTGAGTCAACTTAAAATAATTTGTAACCTGGCTGCCTTAAATTAAGTTCAGTCAACTCAAAAAAAAAAGTTTATTCAACTTGAAATGTTAAATTATACTAAGTGACAACTTAGATATTTGAGTTGAATCAACTAAAAATTTTAAGGCAGCTGGGTTACTTACCCATCTGTTAAGTTTAGCAAACACAAATATCTAAGTTGTTACTTAGTACAACTTAACATTTCAAGTTGAATAAACTTATTTTAGTTGACTGAACTTAAAATTTTATGGCAGCAGGGTAACAAATTATATTAAGCTGACTCAACAAATTGTGTTTTTTATTTTTTTTTACAGTGTATCCCTTCAACTAAATACAGCCCTAGTCTCCATTCACTTTCATTGTGTGGAAAAGAGCAGCATGAACTTTCTGCAAAATATCTTCATTTGTGTTCTACGAAAAATGGTCAGTCATACAGGTTTGAAACATGAGGGAGAGTACTAAATTGACAATTTTCAGTTTTCTGTGAACTCTAAGTGCCCTGTCCTTACTGGAGGACAAAATGCGGCGTGTCCTTTTGTAGTACAGCGTGAAATTTTTAATACACTGTGAAAACTATGTATCAGAATGTGAAATGCACTGGTAAGTGTAGTGTTTACATCATCTGCATCTGCCTCATTCATACTCTAAAGCTTGCATATATGTTAAATTCATCTCTGTGGTAGACAAAGATAAACATCACTTCAGAAGTGCCTAATTTAAAATTGAAGAGGTGTAAAATTATCCTCAGGTTAATACTTGTGAATATTCTGTTGATGCCTTTTAAATTATTATTATTTGTCTGTATTGCATTTTGTGATTATTTTTGTCAGTCTTCAGGTCTTGAATCTGTTTTATGCTTGAAATACACACTTTTCAAAGTGCCTTATAATGTATTAAAAGCCCGAAATGCTTACAAATCAATTGAACACAAAGAAAAGCTGCTTGTGTATAATGTCTGCCATACTATTTTGCTTTGTTGCTGTACACAGAGCTCAGACTTTAGGGATACTTGAACTGGACCATGTTTATTTATCAAATATCACATTTATAAAAAGCCGAGTTAGAGTTATAATGCTATAAATAGTATATTACTGGAATGGTTCTGGAAAACGTTTTTCTCCTGCTGTTTTATATTCTGTTAATAATAGCACTCCATTTTGTCGAAGAAAAATCTGTATAAATATTTTTGGGTTGCACTGATGCAAATAATTAATAAACATTTTGGAAAATAATGCTGCCTGATGTATGTGAAACGACTGACTGAACGTTTCTCACGATGGCCCTGACTGACACGCCTGGGCCTGTACGTTATGAAATAACCCTTGCATCTTTTTTCTCCATTAAAGTGGGTCAGATGAATAATATAACAAGAGAAAGCGACTTCATCCTCACCCATGCGCAATCTGTTACATAATGACATCACTTCTGTTCCAGCGTCCATCGAAGGGCGGCGGAAAGTCACGATCTTAACCGAAGACCCCATAGAAAATACGAGAAAGGCAGGCTTGATCTGAGCTCAATTTTCATTGGTCACTTTGTCATCCGCCTCTATTATTCGAACCAATCAGAGAGCTCACAGGACTGCATGACGCTATCGAGTTGCTGGGCAGAGAACACAAAATCAACATCAACGGAGAATACGCTCGAACTTGGACTACGCGATAAAGCAGGTTAGTAGGATGTGCTCCTTATCGACTTGAACAACTTATTTAGCGATATTTAAGACTTTTGGGTGGTTTATTTTAGACGCCTTGTCAAACAAAGGCAAAAACGGCGTTTGTTCGCTTGCTAGTCCCGAGGCTTTGTTTATGTTTATGTTGTGCTCGTGCTCTTGCGCGTGCACATAACGCCATACATTGAAAGCGTGCTTTACATCAAATTTTAAACACCTTAATAACAATAAATATAAAAAACGGAGTTTTTCTTACCCAGAACACTTTATTTAGCAAACTGTAGGCTCCTGTGTGTAGGTAATGCGATCCATTCATTGTACCAGGCTTGTGTTGGAGCCAAATGGACGCTGCTGATTGGAGCAGCTGTCTACACGTTTTCATTTATTCATTTATTTTTGTTCCACAAAGAAATTTGCATTATTAACGCTAATATTTCTGCATTCTAGGTGCGAAGGCACATTTTATAGCTGTAAAACTTCATTTTCTAACCATGGCAACTGACTGTGAGGCATGGCTGAAAGCAAACCCAGTTGGTAAGTTCAAGTTGATTTTTATCGCTATTATATGTTTCTAGATCAGTGTTCGAGTATGCCTTCCTATGTGGTATTGGATATCTGCCAAGGTCAAGACTATCACTTTTTTTGAAATCTCTCACTGGGAAGCAAAAAAATATATATTAAACTTTGCAACGTCAAACATATATTTAGCCTCATACTGCAGTTATTCACATACGAATGTTTCCAAATGCTCTCGTCATCCACAGAGGCTGGAAATCTCAGCGATTCCTTTCCCTCTGGGGACGAGGACAACACCTTCACTGGAAACGTCAATAATGAGATCAATGGAAACTGGATATCGGCCCCCACTGGCAGCATCCACGAGGCAAGGCTCAAGGCCAAGGTGAAGAGACGTCTGAGGAAGAACTCATCCAGGGACTCGGGCCGGGGTGACTCGCTGAGCGATAACGGCGAATCTGTCCGGTCTGCGGTTCCACCCACCAGCCCTAAGGGCAAACTGCTTAACAGGAAGTCGAGGATGGGCAAGGGACGAGGCCTGCCTAAGAAAGGTATCAGTACTGTTTGATTCCTTAACCAAGATTATATCTTAGTGTTCACACTATTGACAATAACATTGTTTATTATACACTTTTAAATGCTCAAGTTTTTTAAAAGTTGGGTGGATTCTGATTGTCAATGTTTTATTGTTCAAAAATCATTGTTATAAGCCAGGTTTCCATTCAAAGCTGCAAATTTAACTTGTGTGCAAAATTGTAAATTTCCTTCCAACGAGTCAAAAAGAACAAAATCGTTTAATAATTGATTTTCTGTTTGGAATTTTGATATTTTGATTCAGCTGAACTTGGAATGCATCCAAATGTGACTAAATTTGAATTTAGAGTTCTGGAATTCTAAAAGTTCTGGAAGTGTAGTGCATGTGGGATTAGTTTATATGAGTTTAGAGCACATGAAGTGTTGACATGGTTGCGTTCCAGCATCCGCCACTTCATTTTAGCCAATTACATGATTAACAAACATCTGAGCGATTCTTGATGAGGATTGACGCACTTCGGCAACCAAACTCCAACCACATTCACACATGCACTCATAACAGACGGTCACTCCTATTTATACACTTGTTGTTTTGGCCAGCGTTGGATGGTCTGCTGTTGAGGGTTCAACGCCCCTGAGTGCAACAGACCTGAATTGATTTGGCAAAGCCTGGCTTGCAGAAACATCCCAACTAGCATACTGTATGCTGAAGCTTTAAAAAAAAAACATAAAAACATTTTGACTCTACTCTCGGTCTAACAGTGATTGTTTTAACCACCCAGATGAAATCTGAAGATTTTTGGTGGTGACCTTTTCACCTCCCCCATTGTCCGTGAGATGACTTCATGGCACACTTCTCTTTTTGATTCCCTCGGTGACGGCATATTCGAGACTGTGTGTGTTATGTAACTGCTGGTTAAGTCAGCCTGAAGGGCAGGGCTGCAGTTCCTGTTAGCTTTTTTTGGCCAGAAGCCTTCAGATGCAGACAGTGCAGTGAATCTGCTGTTGGTTTGGAAGAGCCGTATGCAAGGTTGAATGCTCTGCTTTATATTTAGAGGCCTGAAAAGTGGATTACAGCATGTTGACAATCTTCTTTGGAGGCTTTGCAGTCAGGCTGAGCAGAAGCCAGTCAGGTTGTTTTGCATTTGAATCAGGGATTACAAACTGGTGAAGACAAATATTTTCATTGTAAAGTAATTTCATGAAAAAAAATACATTTCATTTCAACATATTTTGGAGATTGGACCAACATTGGACCCCATTGACTTTCATTCTATGGCCAAAAAAAATATAACATTTCTCAAAATAAATTCTTTTGATGTCTGTCAGTTAGTTTCTGTTTCTCAGTACAGTATCAGTTTTGCACTTGTGGTCAGAGTGTGCACATATCAAAAGATGATGTCAGCAGCTGTGAATTAAAGGGCCCTGGCTCTGTTTATGGGAATTTTTTGAGAGGGGACGACCCTGTGCGGTTAACATGATGGTGACTGTGTACTTTCATTGGCTGCTGCAGAAAAACATGGGTTGTTGTTCTTCTTTCTGTTCTCTTTTGATACAATTTCACTTTTAAAGTTGTTTTGATAAGCTATTATTTATGTGTTTGGTTATCCATAGGTGGGGCAGGGGGTAAAGGTGTATGGGGGACACCTGGAGAGGTTTATGATGAAGATGAAGTTGACGTTAAAGATCCCAATTACGATGCGGAGCAGGTAAGAGACCATGCAAGATGGAGATGAGCTTGTTTCTTCATCACATTTGGAGAAATGCAGCATTACATCACTTACTCACCAATGGATTTGAATGGGTGCCGTCAGAATGAGCTGATTAAAAACATCACTGTAATCCACAAGTGACTCAAGTCCATCAATTAACATCTTGTGAAGACAAAATCTGCATGTTTGTAAGAAACAAAATCCATCGTAAAGACATTTTAACCATCACTTCTGGCCATGATTTGTCCAAAATCCATAATAACAATTCCTCCAGTGGAAAAGTCCATCTCCTGTTGTGCTCTCATATCAAAATCCACCCAAATATTTTTTTTATTTATTTATTTTTTTTAAGTGGTTTTTGACTGTTTCGGCTTGTAAACGGTGGTTGATCTGTGCATATTTCTCTCCTGATTCAGCCAGAAGCAACAATTTGAAGTTAAAAATGTCCTAATCATGGACTTATTTATTACAAACATGCAGCTTTTGTCTTCACAAGAGTGGTGTGGTGCGGATTATTGTGATGTTTTTAATCGCAGGGTTCATACAGATACTGTAAAATGACATTTTTTTTTTAAGCAGTACTTTTTTTTTTTTTTTTTTATTATTATTATTAGTTTTTTTCTTCAAAAAGAGATCTCACTTTTCAAACAATATCTTCATTCAAATTCTAAAAAAAGATAAATAAATAAAAACATTCTAATAAAAATATTGCAAAAATAAAGTGAAGCATGTGCGAAGTATTACTACAGAAGTATTACAAAATATAATACACTTTTACTAAAGTAAAATCACAGTTAATTTTTTTTCTTTGTCTTATTTTTATAACTGTACTGCCTTAATTGTTTAATGTTTTCTATTGTTTAAGACAAAAAAAATCAGAAAAAAATGTATTTGCGGAACCGCTCTGAAGTCCTTAACTGAATCAAGTGATTCGCAAACCTGCTCCAAAGTTCCGATCTAAATCAAATGATTTGTGATCCACGCTCCGAAGTCCTGATCTGAAAAACTATTAAAAAACTATCATTTCAGACCAGGACTCGGATCGTGAATCACAAATCGTTTGACTTTGATCTGAACTTTGTGAATCGCTAATCGGATCACGTATCTCAAATTATTTGATTTAGGTCGGGACTTCAAATCTCATATCGTGAATCATTTGATTTGAATCATTCAATTCGCAAAATGATTCACAAACCTGTTCTGATATAAATCAAATGATTCACGATCCAAACGCGGAAGTCTTGATCTGAATAATGATTAATGAATCATTGTTTCAGTTCAGGACTTGAATCGCGAATCATTTGACTTCTATCGGAACTTCGTGTATTGCGAATCGCTTCGCTTATCGCGAATTACCTGATTTAGATCGGGACTTCAAATCCCGTATCGTGAATCATTTGATTTGAATCATTCAATTAGCGAAATAATTCACAAACCCGTTCTGATCTTAATTAAATGATTCGCTATCCATGCGCCAAACTCCTGATTAACAAACCATCATTTCAGATCAGGACTTGGAGCGCAAATCATCTGACTTTGATCGGAACTTCGCGTATTGCGAATCATTTGATTTAGATCGAGACTTCAAATTACGTATTGCATTTCATTTGATTTGAATCATTCAGTTCACAAAGGGATTCACGAACCCATTCGGCTATAAATCAAATTATTCGCAATCCACACTTCGAAGTCCTGATCTAAATAAAGATTAAAGCACCATCATTTCAGATCAGGACTTGGAGTGTGGATCACAAATCATTTTACTTAGATTGGAACTTTGCATATCGTCGTCATTTGTTTTCAATCATTCAGATCGTAAAATGCATATCGGCAATCAGATTGCGTATTGCGAATCATTTGATTTAGATCGGGACTTCAAATCTTGTGTCGTGAATCATTTGATTTGAATCATTCAATTCGTAAAATGTATGTCGCCAATCGAATTGCGACTCATTTGATTTAGATCAGGACTTCAAATCTTGTATCGTGAATCATTTGATTTGAATCATTCAATTTGGGTTCATGAACCCGTTCCGATATAAATCAAATGATTCGCAATCCACGCTCTGAAGCCCTGAGCTGAATAATAATTATCTAACCATAATTTCAGATCAGGACTCGGAGCACGAATGGCGAATGATTTGACTTAGATCAGAACTTCAAATCGTGTATCGCAAATCATTTGATTTGAATAATTTAATTTGAATCATTCAATTCGTGAAATGATTCACAAACCCGTTCTGATCTAAATCAAATGATTCGGGATCCGTGCTCTGAACTCCTGATCTGAATAATGATTAACGAACCATCATTTCAGATCAGGACTCGGAGTGCAGATCGCAAGTCATTTGACTTTGTTTGAAACTTCGTGTATCACCAATTGGATCATGAATCATCTGATTTAGATTGAGACTTCAAATCATTTGATTTATATCATTAAATCTGTGAAATGATTCACAAACCCGTTCCAATATACGCTGTCAGTACTACTACTGGCTTAGCTCGCTAGTTTTATGACATGAACTAAAATAAGAGGAAAAAGTATTATGTTTTCTGAATTGCATGAAAATGTGCTTATTGAAAAAATGAAACACTCATAGATGCATTGTCTTTCAATAGTTCAAGCACTTTTCAAGTACCTCTTCCGGAATATGGCTGATTTTCACGAGTTTTCCAAGTTTTTCCAAATTTCCAAATTCAAGTACTTATAGCACTTAAAGCACCTTGTATGAACCCTGTTATCAGCTGTTTGGACTCTCATCTTGACGTCACCCATTCACTGCAGAGGATCTACTGGTGAGCAAGTGATGTAATGCTACATTTCTCCAACATCTGAATTTTCTATTCCATTAACCATGAAACCAGCACACAATCCATTAAACTTTGTGTTTCTGCAGGAGAACTGTGTATATGAGACTGTCGTCCTCCCTCTGGACGAAGAGACGTTTGAGAAGACGGTCACCCCCATCGTTCAAGAGTACTTCGAGCACGGGGATGCTAATGAAGTGGCGGTGAGATTTATAACGGCTTTTGCACTTTCCTGTCTAATCAGCGTCCGGTGTGTGTCTGAGTAAACAAACCTGAAGAACGCTGCATTATCATTATCATCAGAACATCTCGCTCTGTTCCCTCAGGAATTGCTTGCTGAGCTGAACCTGGGCAGCATGCGAGGCGACGTGCCCATGCTAGCTGTATCGCTAGCGCTGGAGGCCAAAGCCAGCCACAGGGAGCTGACGTCACGACTGCTGAGCGAGCTCTGCGGGCGGGTGCTTACAGCCACCGACGTGGAGGCCTCCTTCCACAAACTGCTCAAAGAGCTGCCCGACCTGGTGCTGGACACACCTGGGGCTCCGCAGGTAACATGCTAGAGCTAGTGTATGTGATGCCTTTAACCATGCATATTAGACACACGCACATGTTTATATTTATATTGATATTTATAAATTTATACATTGAAAATTATTTTATTTATTTATTTATTTATTATCTTTTTTACTTTTTTTATTTAGTTTTGAAAGCCTTAGTTTGATTGACTGAATTTTACTGTTAAAGATTTCAGTTCCTTTTTTGGAGCCTGTGGGGGGAAAAAATGAAAACAAAAATGATAATTTAATATTAAAAGTAATTCTTAATATTTTCAGTTGCAGCTGACTGCAGATGTTTTTAATATAATCTTTTTATTTAACTTGTAATTTATATAATTTTATAATATTATAATAATGTAATTAAAGTAATAATATATATACTTAGTATATGTAGTTTATAATATTATTTTAGTATATGTTAGTACTTGTAATATACTACTGTATTTATATATTCATATTATTATATAATTAATAAGAGAGATATTTATTAAAGTATGAAACAATATTATTATGCTTAAAGTGGACTAGGTTAAACTTGGAAAAATATTCTAGTTCTTTGTATAAATCTGTAAATATTTTTATATTTAAGATATTAATATGTAATTATATTTACTATATAATATCTAATATATTGACATACAAATACATACATATATAAATGTATTTCATTAATGTGTATATAATAATTTGCATATTTATATATAATTACATACAATATTTTAATATATCATGTCTAATATATTAACACAATATATAAATAATTTATATAAATTTATTATACTGTTATATATACAGTACAATATCTTAACATCAGATTTTTCTTTAGCAATTTTAAAGCTTATTTTATATATTCATTTATTTAATCTATGTGTATATATAATTGTGTTATAAACATTTTTAATATATAATTTGTAATATATTAACATAACTAATTTATCTGATTTATAAGTGTATATAATATAATTTAGATATAAATATATAATATAATATAAATATTATTCTTAATATATTATACCTAACGTTAACATATAATAAATATATAATTGTATATTATAAATATATTAACATAAATACATACAATTCATAGATATTTAAAATATCTTTAGTATATTATATAATTTAGATATTTATATAATTATATATAAACAATAAAAAATTTAATTTATAGATATTTTTTTGTATATAATAATTTAGAAATTTTATGTATACAGTATATTTCTTTAGTGCAGTTTTTAAAGCTTAATTAAAGCTTAAGCTTTTATATATAAATGTATCTCTGTGTATGTAATATAATTTAAATATTAATATGCAGTTATATTATAAACATTAATTTTAATATTATATCTAATATAGTAACTATATTAATAAATATATGCATAATTTTTATAAATATATATTTTATATACAGTATGTTGTTAAATTACCATAATTTTTCTTTAGCACAGTTTTTAAAGCTTAATTTTTTTTATATGTAAGCTTATCTAAATTGTGCATATAATTAAGATATTAATAATTATAAATAATATATAATACCTAATATATTAACTAATTACAAATAATTTCTATATGTATATATGCACACACATTTATATTATATTATATTAATTATATTATATTATTTTATTATATCACATGAATAAAGTTAAATTTGAAGTCTGTGTGCTAGGTTGCATGAACAGAAGATTTGAGTGACGTTTATTCACGAGCCAAAGCTGACGATCATAAACCGCTTTAGTAGATGCGTAGGTTTATTTTTTTGCACTGTAACATTTAGCAGTTTCTAAGCTGCGGCGCGTCTCTCTGTGCTGCATGTTTACTTTACTGAAAGCGTGTTTGGTAAGCCGCGGTTAACAATGAGCGCTCTGTGGTCGGAGTGCGTCTGGTGGTGCAGATGAGCCAGTCGGAAGAGACTTTCAGCTGTTTCCTTTGGCTTCATCGAAACACCAGAGCTTGTGCTTTTGTCTGTCTGTGTGCAGAATGCTGGCTCAGCGCTGGGCCTCCAAACACACCGTCTGCTGTACAAACACATTTACTCAGGCCTGTCCCATCAGCCTTCACTCCAAACACCAGAGCAAATGTTGTTCCAGCAGCAGAATTTGGCAAATGCAGCCATTTCCTGCCCTCAACAACCAATACAATCCGAATGCTAAGGGAGGACGTGCCAAAACGGCACGTGAACAAATATTGACCTCCGACTGCATTAGTATGAGCTGATGTGTTATCTGCATTATTTGACTGTGAGTTTCCTCCAGCTGCGCACACAAACCGCACTGTTTACAGTGGGACGCACACAGATCCAATGGCATTTAAACAATGTCACGATAAGGAACTTGAGGTGCTTTTTTTTATGCTGTTCAAGTGAAATTCTGCTGTGTTAAATGATTCAGTTCCTTTTTTGTGCCACGAGGGTTTTTTTGTGAGAATAAACAAGAAATATGGAAATGCTCTTAGAATGAGTGTTTTTAGCTGGAAATATGAAATATTTCTTTTTTTTCCTTTCTTTTTTTTTTTAAATAACAATGCAAATTGAAAATGAAACAAATTAATATTCAAATTTGAAATATTTATCTGAGGAAAATACACACACACACACACAAATCAATGACTAATTTTACTAATATAATATATAATTTTTGCACCAACTTTTATTTTATTATTTTTATTTTATTTTGTACCATATTCTATATGTGATTGGAAAATGAGTTTAAATTAAAGATTATTTAACAAATAATAATTATTTTATTCAGGACAAAATAGACCAACAAAGGTTGCCAAATAGTTCTAAAATAGTTCTAAAAATGTTATATATAATGTATAAACATTTATATTAACATAAAAATTACTGTTTAATATTTCATACTTGTATTATTTGTTCTCAAATCAATAGAGCAATTAGTGTAGGCCTATTTTAATTACAAATGATTTAATTTCCTTTTTTTGTGTGATTTAATAATATATCATTTTTGTACCAAATTTTATGACAGTGTGATTGGAAAATGAACCATAAATATTTGAACATTATGAAACACTATTATTATTATATTAATTGTTAATTTATAATTTGTTGTTAAATAATTTTTATTTTATTCAGGACCGTGTAATTTGAAAATGCACAAAAAAGTTGGCAAAATATTGTAAAGAAGTAATATAAAAACATCTGTGTATATTTTCAAACGTAACATTTTAATATTAATATTAAATATTGTTGTTTAATACTATTTCATACATTTATTTGTCAATTTCCAAATCCTTAAAAACAATTCATGTAGGCCTATTTTAATGATAAATTACTGATTATTTTGGTTCTTTTTTGTGCAAATAAGAAATATGGAAAGGGTTTCAGAATGAGTAATCATTACTAATAATTATTATTATTATTATTATTATTATTATTATTATCATTTTTTTTTTGTTTTTTTTTAATTTTTTAATTCATGACACTGAATGGTAAATGAACCAAAAACACTAATTTAATAATAAATATATATAATTGCAATAGCAATTGGGTGGGTTTTGTTGTAAAAACCTGGCAACCTTGCTCACAGGCCTCTTTATTATAAATTTAAGTCTTTATTTTGTTTTTGTTTTTTTCACCTTTTTTTTGTATCCTGTGGACATAGTGGGTTTCTATGGCAAAAAGTTTTCAGTGGAAAGCTCCCAGAATAAGTGATCTTCAGCTGGAAATGTTGACTTCTGTCTTACAGATGCTCGGCCAGTTCATCGCCCGAGCCGTCGCAGACGACATCCTCCCAAAAAGCTTCATAGACGGCTACAAAGGACGAGTGGATTGTGAATACGCCAGGTACTGAATGTTTTCCTCTCGGTGCGTCTCATTTTGTGTTTTGACTGCGAGTTTGACGTCAGTTTGTCTGATTCGATCAGAGCGGCTCTGGATCGCGCGGCCGTGCTGCTGAGAATGAGCCGATGGACGGGCCTTCGCATCGACAGTCTCTGGGGTTCGGGCGGCGGCCAGAGACCCGTCAATCAACTCATCAAAGAGGCAAGGACACACCCAGTCGTCGCCTACGACATTACATAACATCCTTTGTCTGTGAGCTGCAAGATTTTACGGCATATTAAGCATCAATAATGACATTGCGTAATGGTTGTTATTGTTGCAGGTCAACCTCCTGTTGAAGGAGTATCTGTTATCAGGCGACACGGTGGAGGCCGAGCGCTGCTTGAGAGAACTGGAAGTCCCACATTTCCATCATGAGTTTGTTTATGAGGTAATAACGGCAACAAAATGAGCATTTCAGTCAAAAGCTTGTGGCTGATTGTTAATACTGTGTTTTTTTTTTCAGGCCGTTATCATGGTTTTGGAGTCTAAAGGCGAGCGAACGCTTCAAATGATCCTGCAGTTGCTGAAGTCTCTCTGCGCCTCCACGGTCATCACTGTGGATCAACTGAGACGGGTATGGCGCCACCTGCCGGTCACTTTGAATCACTGCAGCTTTCAAAGCACATCTTGAGTGAATGCTCTCCGTTTGCAGGGATTTGAGCGGGTGTATCTGGACATGGCAGATCTCAGTATTGACGTGCCGTGTGCGTATTCGCTCCTGGAGCAGTTCGTGGAGCAGAGCTTTAACGCTGGAGTCATTGATAAAAAACTCAGAGACCTCTGTCCTTGTCGGTGAGTGAGGGTTTTTGTTTTTTTTTAACTGCATTATTTAACATCGGTAATAATTATTACATGTATTTTTTTATAGAAATATATATATTTATGAAAAGTAGTGATGTATAAAAGGTATTATTTGTTGTTGTTGTTATTACATCAAAATTGTTTTTATGTACCTAAATAAACTTGGTTTTCATTGTTGTATTTTTCTGAATAATAATATATAAATGTTGTTGTTGTTGTTATTGTTATTATTATTATTATTATTATTATTATTATTAAACAATGGATCATTGTTATACATTTTGTCATTACCCCCCAAAAAACTAATTGTTTTCATTGTCATATTTATCATGAAAAGTAGTCATATAACTTATTTTTATTATTACTATAATTATTATTACTACATACAACTATAATAATAATGACATTCATGTTGTTATAATAATAATAATAATAATAATAATAATATTTATTATTATTATTATTATTATTATTTTTATTTTTTTTTTTTTATATATCAAAATATATATTTAGGAAAAGTAGTACAGTATAACATTTGGTAGTTATTATTATTATTATTATTATTATCATCATTATGCAATATATTATTGTTATACATTGACAATGTTAATAAACATTATTAATTGTATTTTAATTTTTTTAAATATTATGCATAGTGCATAATGTATAAACGTTATTATAGAATGTCATAATATACAAATGTATAATAACAAAATTATTATACATCAAAATTGCCTTTTATCTTAATTAACTTACTAATTGTTGTCATATTTATTATAAATAGTAGTTGTGTATAACATTTAGTATATTTTATTATTATTATTATTTTATTACATAATGGATTGTTATACATTAAAACAATTTGTCATTACCCATTTCATTTTCATTGTCATATTTATTTAGAAAAGTAGTCATATGTAAACAGTATTTATTTATTACTAACATTATTATATACAACAACAATAATAGTAGTAACAATAATTATTATTGTTGTTGTTATATTATTATTATTATTATTATTATTATTATTATTACATAACGGATTGTTATACATTACCCATAATACATAACATTACCTAAACAAACTTGTTGTTTTCATTGTCATGTTTATGAGAAGTACTCATATATAAACATTTATTTGTATTTATTATTACAAATATTAATATTAAATTACATCAAAATTATTTGATTTATGTAAGTGCACTTACGGTTTTCATTATCATATTTATTATAAACAGTAGTAATGTGTAAACTATTTATACATTTAATAGTATTATTACATAGTTCATTATTAGCATTATTAAATATAGTTATGTAATAATACATAAAATGGTAATAAAAAAAATAATTTATTTGGCATATTAACGTTTTTTCTTTGCCATATTTATTATGTATAGCAGTAATGTATGAACACAATTTATATATTTATTACATAAAATTAGTGTATGAATTATCATAATAACAAAAAAAATAATAATGTTGATGTTAGTAATAATAATAATAATTTATTATTATTATTACTATTATTATTATTATTATTATTATTATTATTGTATGTGATAATATTGTTACCCAAATTAACTTACTAATAAATATTTATTTATTTTCTTGTCAGCGGCCGTAAGAGGTTCATCAGTGAAGGAGACGGCGGGCGCCTCAAACTCGAGGGCTACTGAGTTCAGGGGTCCCGCGAGCCATTTCCGTGGCAGCTGCTCCGGTCGTGACGTTCACTGGAGCTTTGTATTTCTTTAAGTTGCTTGTATTTGTCATGAAGGTTTCAGTACTAAAACCTTTCCTCCTGTTAGAACACAATGGGACCGCAGGGCCAGGCACTTTCAAATCTGAAGGAGACGTAAATCCCCCCACGATCCTTCTGATGTGACTTCTTATATAAGCTAATCCTGAAAGTGCCACACGTATGACTTAGTCATTCCATGTTTTGTATTCCTGAGTTCACTGCCACTCCTGTTCTCCAGTCAGCAGTGTTTGTAGAGACTTGCAGATTTGTGTACATAGCTTTATAAGCAGGGGGGAACGTGTAAGTTCAGAGCGCTTTCTCCTCCTGGGCTGCTTTTGTATACTGTGCTCCGGTTCATTTTCCCTTTATTTGACTTTACAAAGATGTCGTTTCCGACGGTCAGTGACGAAAGGACAAAACTGAGCAACGCACAGCAGCTGGGATCATTTCACAGAGGGTGTCCAGAACATTTATTTTTATATTTCAGTAGGCTGGTGGATGTGAAATGTACCTAACTTACTTGCTCTTTGTTTAAAATGGTTGATGAATAAATAATAAAAAGTTGTTGTCATCACTAATAACTGGTGTTGATTTGGGAGGACACTCTTTTTATTTATTTATTTTTCTCAAAGAGAGATAGAAAGGAGTAGTTCACTTCCAGAATAAAAAATGTGTAATGTGTGAAGTCCAGCTAAAGTATATAAATGTTTTTATTTTAGAAAATGACCAATCATTTTGCTAGATAAGACTCTTCTTCCTCGGCTGGGATCATTTAGAGCTCTTTGAAGCTGCATTGAAACTACAGTTTGGACCTTCAGCCTGTTGATTCCCATTTAAATCCACTATATGGAGAAAAATACTGGAATGTTTTTCTCAAATTTTTCATTTCTTTTTGACTGGAGAAAAACAGACGTGAACATCTTGGATGACACGTGAGTAAATTATCAGGAAATTTTTACTCTGGAGTGAACTAATCATTTAAGAAATTGAATCCTTTTTTTCCTTTAAGGGAAATTACTATTAAAACCAAAATAAATTGCAACAAAAATGTACTTTAATAAAATATTTGATATATTGTTATTTAGCTTTTGGAGTGAAACACGATTCAGGCATTTTCTGAAATTTAGCAGACTAGAATGTATATAATTAGCGAAAAAGGAGGGTGGATGACAGACAAAGACAAATGGAACAAAAAATATATTTTTAAATTATTATTAATATGTACTTAATATTCACTTCATATTGAAAATGGTAAATGTTTATAATTAATAATCTCAAAATAGTTGCAATGCAACATTGCATTTCTTGGATCAAAAATACAGTAAAGTTAGTAAACGTGAAATACTTTTACAATTTAAAATAAAAAATTGTATCAATTTTATTATATTATTATTTTATTTTATTATATCATTATTATTTATTTAAAATTTTATTATAATACATTTTAAAATATAATGTATTTATATAATTTCGCATAATTTTACAAAATTTGTATGGTTATAGTTATTTTATTGCTGGTTTTTGAACATCTTGATTATGCTTCTTTTAATTACATTTTACCTTATTTTTTATTTATATTATTATTAATTAATTTAATCAATTTATTTTATGGCATAATTTTATTTAAATATATATTTTTTATATAATTTATTTTTATGGTTATTATTTTATTGTTGGTTTTGAACACATCTTGATTATATTTCACTTTTAATTACATTTTAATTTTGTATTTTTACCATTAATTACTTATATATTTAATTTTATGGCATAATTTATTTTTATGGTTATAGTTATTTGATTTGTTGGTTTTGAACACGATTATGTTTCACTTTTAATTACATTTTAAATTATTTTTTTATTTATCATTAATTAATTTAATAAATGTATTTATTGTTTATATATTTATTTTATGGTTATTTTTTATTTTATTGTTGGCTTTGAACACATCTTGATTATATTTCAATTCAAAATTATTATTATGGTCATTTTTAACACACATTGGTCATTTTTCACTTCAAAATCAAAAGAGAATAATACCTAGAAATGTTATTTTACATAAAATATGCTTAATTCTTAATTTATTTGCCTTTTTTATTTACATATTTATGTTGTTTTTAAGGTTATAATTTATTTTTATGCCAAAGCTTTAGCAGCTGTGTTTTTGTGATTTATGATTCTTTGATGAATAAAAAGTTTAAAAAGCATTTATTTGAAATACATTTTTTTTTGTAACATCATAAATGTCTCAACTGTCATTTCTGATCTATTAAATGCATTCTTGCAGAATAAAAGTATACATTTCTTTCAAAAAAAAAAAAAAAGACGTAGTAGTTTTGAAGATAAATATATATTTAAATATGACATTTACAAAGTGAAAAGTACTTCAAAACTAGACAGGAATGTAAAGACCTGTGCATAATCCCAATTTCATGCACAAACTAGCTGCCATTTTATTCGACAACAGCCTACATTTACAGTGACACATAGTTATATTTAAAAAAAAAAAAAAAAAAAAAAAAAAATTAATTTGTGAATATAGCTATTGAAACCATGCAACAGAGCTGCAACTGTTATTAATGATTTTTCTGGCATCTGGAACAAAAATACATCTGAAACTGAACTAAATAATCATCCATGTGCATATGCGGCCTTATGAACTAAAGCATACGTAACCTCATGCATAAATATTGTTTCTACCAAAAGAGCAAACAAAAAATGAAAATCCGTCATCTGAAAGTTGACCTATGACTGACTATACTAAAAGTGATATGTGCTGATATTAGGTTGTGATGGAAGTGTGTACTTCATCCCTCATGAGTGTACCCTACTCTGCTTTCTCAGGCTGTTGCTGCTCCTTTAAAGCCAGTTCTTGTTGTTTGATGAGCTCTTGAGCTTCCTGCTGCATCTTCTCCAGTTTCTCCAGCGTCACTGACTTCAGAGGCAGGAGTTTGGGTTTGCACAGGACCATGGTGGGAACATCCTCCATGGAAAGCTGACCTGCATGGATGAAATACATGGCTGACCAACAAACACACACAAACCCACATGCGCTGGGTGTTTACAGCAGCAAAATATGGACTAAAGTTCAGCTCTGGATTCCAGTGCGGCGGTTGTTTTGGTTGTCATGTGGGACGTCTTTCAACTCAGTCTGTATAAGGGTAAGATGTCGAAAGCCGCACACCAGAAAAAATGCAAGTCTGCTGAACAAAACACAACAACAACAGTGGAAAAAAAAAACCTCACCTTGTTTGGGCAGAACCTCTCTGAACATTGACTTCACTTCAGGCATTGCGCTTCAGGAAGGAACCTGTTAATGTAATGCAAAAATAAATAAATAAAATAAATCAATAAATAATCAGAAAAAATTAAATAATATTATATATATATATATATATATATATATATATATATATATATATATATATATATAAAGAATATTTTTTTTAATTTAAATATTTAAATATCTATAAATGAAAAGCAAAACAAAATCTACCGTGTATCTTTAGTCATACACGACATATTTAACAACATATAGACGCATAAATCTTAATTCACACATAAAATCCTTAGAAACACATTTGTTTCTTTCATTTCTGAGGTGAAATATGACCGAAATGTCTTCGTGAGATTCACCTTATTAACTTTATATTATAGGAGCATCAAGTGTTTGTATTTCTATTTGCTTCTTGACTCACGACAAGCAGAAGAAGGATAAACGTTACTGTTGACGACCGACTGTTGGCTTACTATACATTAACTAAAATATTTAACTGTAAATATACATAAAAAGCATAAAGTATGCTTCGGTTTGTGGATTTACCGTTTATCGCATCAGCTGGTGTTGTACGCACTTCCGCTTCAGCTCCTTCTACTCGCAGGAGCTCTTCCGCTGCTGCCGCCTAGCGACACTGACATGATATTAGCAGACGACGGTCAATGTTTTGGCTGATGTAGGTGGTAATCGTTCTTGTATGGTTTGTTATTTTGGTATAATCAATAAATATTGCGTTCATAAAGCGAGCTGCCTTAAAGTCAGACCTGTGGCTGTTCGAATTTGCCATGGAAAAGTTTGCAGTAAATAATGGCTTTTGTTTTGCTTCACAAAATCTACTCTGATACAATTTTATTTATTTTTCTTTTTATTATTATTATTATTATTATTATTATTATTATGGTTATTATTGTTTGTTTTTTTTAATTATTATTATTGTTGATTATTAACACATATTGGTAATTTTTTAACTCCAAAATCAAAAGAGAATAATAATGAAAAATGCTATTTTACATAAAACATGCCTACGTCTAGACATTTATTAATTTATATTGCTGTTGTTATGGTTATTGTTATTATTGTATTGTTGATTCAGAACACATCTTTTTTACCACTATATTTTATTATGTTATTTATAAACTTGACTTTTCTATCATTCATTCATTCATTCATTCATTCATTCATTCATTCATTCATTCATTTATTTATTTATTTATTTATTTATTTATTTATTTATTTATTTATTTATTCCGTTGTAACTACCGCTATTTTTTTATTTCCATAGCGAAAAACAAGCTTTTTCTTGCTATTTAAAGGTTATATTTCATAATTCTGATATTTCACATCATTCACATTTCACATTTCTGCCATTTTTTAAATCTCACTCCAAAATTACTATTATTATTGTTGTTGTTGTTATTATTATTATTATTTATTGCTGTTGTTTTATTGTTGGTTTTTAACACATATTGGTCATTTTTCACTCCAAAACCAAACGAGAATAATAATTAGAATTTTTTTTTTTTTATATATATAAAACACGCCTACTTCTAGACATTTATTTGTTTGTTTATTTATTTATTTATTGCTGTTGTTATGGTTATTGTTGTTATTTTATTGTTGGGTTTATACACATCTAGGTTATATTTCACTCCAAAATTAATAATAATAATAATAATAATAATAATAATAATAACAACAACAACATGGTTATTATTCTTATTTTACTGCTAGTTTTTAAGACAATGGTAATTTTTTACTTCAAAATAAAAACAAAAAATAGAAATTTTATTTTACATAAACTATGCCTACTTAGTTTATGTATAAAATTATTATTATTATTATTATTATTATTATTATTATTATTTTATTGTTGGCTATTAACACATATTGGTCATTTTTCACTCCAAAATCAAAAGAGAATAATAATTAGAAATGTTATTTTATATAAAACACACCTACTTCTAGACATTTATTATTATTATTATTATTATTATTATTATTATTATTATTATTGTTTATGACAACAACATTATGGTTATTATTGTTATTTTACTGTTAGTTTTTAAGACATATTGGTCATTTTCCACTCCAAAATTAAAACAAAAAATAGAAATGTGATTTTACATAAACTACGCCTACTTACCATTATCATGGCAATTATTATTATTATTATTATTATTATTATTATTATTATTATTTTATTGTTGGTTATTAACACATATTGGTCATTTTTCACTCCAAAATCAAAAGAGAATAATAATTAGAAATATTATTTTACATAAAACACACCTACTTCTAGACATTTATTATTATTATTATTATTATTATTATTATTATTATTAATGACAACAACATTATGGTTATTATTGTTATTTTACTGTTAGTTTTTAAGACATATTGGTCATTTTCCACTCCAAAATTAAAACAAAAAATAGAAATGTTATTTTACATAAACTACGCCTACTTACTATTATCATGGCAATTGTTATTATTATTATTATTATTATTATTATTATTATTATTATTATTATTATTATTTTATTGTTGGTAATTAACACATATTGGTCATTTTTCACTCCAAAATCAAAAGAGAATAATATTTAGAAATGTTATTTTACATAAAACACACCTACTTCTAGACATTTATTATTATTATTATTATTATTATTATTATTATTATTATTATTATTATTATTATTAATGACAACAACATTATGGTTATTATTGTTATTTTACTGTTAGTTTTTAAGACATATTGGTCATTTTCCACTCCAAAATTAAAACAAAAAATAGAAATGTTATTTTACATAAACTACGCCTACTTACTATTATCATGGCAATTGTTATTATATTATTATTATTATTATTATTATTATTATTATTATTATTATTATTTTATTGTTGGTAATTAACACATATTGGTCATTTTTCACTCCAAAATCAAAAGAGAATAATATTTAGAAATGTTATTTTACATAAAACATGCCTACTTCTAGACATTTATTATTATTATTGTTATTTATGTTGCTATGGTTATGGTTAATTCATTATTTTATTGTTGATTTTGAATTTGGTTTATATTTCACTCCAAAATTATTAATAATAATAATAATAATAATAATAATAATAATAATAATGTATTATTATAAATATAATATTATATAAAATCACTATCATTATTATTATTATTTTATTGTTAGTTTTTAAGACATATTGGTCATTTTTAACTCAATAATAATAATAATAATAATAATATTGCTTTATTGTCGTTTTTGAGCAAGTGTGCTAGTGTTTTTCACGACGTTAAATTACATTTCTCAGTTTCATTGCTTCACTTGTGTTCAACTACATTTGAATAGCTGCATATTTATTACAGAAAATAAATCACACGTCTTTAATCAGTTCATCCATATTTCATGGTTCATCCATATAGTTATTCTGCTTCACGACCATTCCGTCCCCCAAAACGCCACTTGATCTCTCCTGATGACTCCCATGGCATTTTATTGCGTCTGTCACTGCTGCGATATTTCCAAAACAAAAATAAACCGGAGCTCCAAAAGTCTCGTGACGCGTCGGTAATGCGTGCGTGTGACGCGCGCTGGGGAGGGGAGCGCGAGCTGCAGCACTGCTGGAAAGGAGGAGGAAACAAGGATGGCGGAGTCACACCTCTGAAGGTAAAGCACTTTTACGGCTCTACGCGGCTCCGAATCGCACCTTCCGCGGCGCGGGGTTCATGTTCGGCCCGATAAACGTCGGCGTTCGGCGGCCGAGCGCGATCGACGCGCCGCTGTCCGCGTTCGGTGGGTTTGAATGCACTCTTTTGTTCAGTCCCGGAATGGCCGCTGCTTTATGTGTGTGTGTGTGTGTGTGCGTGTGTGTAGAATGTGTTTTCTTTTTTTACATATTCCGTAGGCTTGCGAAAAGAAAGAGAGAGAGAATGTGTGTGAGAGAGAGAGAGAGAGAGAGAGAGAGAGAGTGGGGGAATAAAAAGAAAGGTGCCGCGAAAGCCAAGTATGCGTGCGGAATGCGTCTGAGCCACCCGACAGTAAACAAAAGAGTGATTTGTCCCAAAATGGTCATAGAGTCAGAGTCAACAAAGCTTTATTGGCATGATTGTTAGCATTTGCTATATTGCGAAAGCGTATAAAATACTTACAGCACACAAATGTTTATTTAAGAAAAAATAAATATGTTGAAGTGAATGCAGGAATGACGGAAAAGAAAGAGACATGGCAACAGAAAAATAACAATAAAACGAAAATAAATATACCTTTATAAGTGTCAGTTCAACAGACAGTAGAGCACGACCGCTGCTGCGCGCTCACGCACACACTAGCGATACGCGATTCGTGAACGAGTCGTTCTTTTGAATCGGATCTTTTTTGGTGAATTGATTGAACTGGTTGGCAAAAACAAAACAGTTTGAATCGTTTGCCTAAACGATTCATTCGCAGACTCGAGTCCAAATCCCCGCCGGAGCACACTTGTTGTGAAAATACAAGTGCCGTTTTTATTTAAACATTTTTATTTTCAATATTTTACACTTCTAAATATGTGACCATAGACAACAAAACCAGTCATAAGGGCATTTTTCTTTTGTAAAGATTTATACATCATCTGAAAGCTGAATAAATAAGCTTTATTTGGCCAAGATACTATTTGATATATAAATCTGGAATCTGAGGGTGCAAAAAAAAAAAAAAAAAAAAACATCAAAATATTGAGAAAATCGCCTTTAAAGTTATCCACATGAAGTTCTTAGCAATGCATATTACTAATCAAAAATTAAGTTTTGATGTATTTCCGGTTGAAAATCTACAAAATATTTTAATGGAACATTAGATTTTTGGCATAAAAGAAAAATCGATCATTTTGACCCATACAATGTATTGTTGGCTACTGCTACCCGTGCTACTTATGACAGGTTTTGTGGTTCACAGTCACATATCTGTTCAGTCAGTAGTCTGTATGCAACATATGACACATTTCTAAAATTGTACAAAATACAACTACTCATCACTGCACTAATAAAATGTGCAATACTTTACATTTTACTTCCAAATTATATTCTATGTAATATCTAATTCATTTAACTTACAACAGTACATCATGTGAGCCCCCAGAAATTACTTTTGTAATGAATGAATGAATGAATAAATACATAAATAAATAAATAATAAAAAGCAAAATATGCCCACATATAGCTTTATTTGGATCTTGTAGAGCTTGTAATATGGTGCGCTGGGATATCAGGAACACAGTTTCTCAGTGACTATTTACACTAGTCGTTTTTGTTTTAAAATGGCGTCTTAAAAATGAAAAAGATCCTCGTCTACACTGGTGTTTTCACTGCGTTTCAGAAACAATCTCTGTCCACACTACACAACTAAAAAACGCATGTCACATGACATTCATAATGAGTTTTCAAACTAAAACAGGGTCTGCAGCATTTTCGAAAGCCTCTTTTTGATGGTCGAAAATGCCTGAGTAGTGTAAACAACAGGCGTAACCGTAGCGAAAGTTATGAATTTTTAAACGAAAATGCACTTGTGTAAACGTAGCCTGAAACGCAACCCCAGAGTTTTCAAACTAAAACAGGGTCTGCAGCGTTTTCAAAAGTCTTCATTTTCGAGGGTCGAAAATGCTGAAATAGTGTAAACGACAGGCGTAATCGTAGCAGAAGTTATGTGTTTTAAAACGAAAACACACTAGTATTAACGTAGCCTGAAACGCAACCCCAGAGTCTTCAAAAGTATTAGTTTTTAGGGTCAAAAACGCCAGAGTAGTGTTAACGACTTGTGCAACCGTAGCAAATATTATGCGTTTTAAAATGAAAATGCACTAGTGTAAACGTAGCCTGAAACGCAACCCCGGAGTTTTCAAACTAAAACGGGGTCTGCAGCGTTTTCAAAAGTCTTTGTTTTGAGGGTCAAAAATGCTGAAATAGTGTAAACGACAGGCGTAATCGCAGCAAAAGTTATGTGTTTTAAAACGTAAACACACTAGTGTAAACGTAGCCTGAAACACAACCCCGGAGTTTTCAAAAGTCTCTGTTTTTAGGGTCGAAAACGCCAGAGTAGTGTTAATGACTTGTGCAACCGTAGCAAATATTATGCCTTTTAAAACGAAAACACTCTAGTGTAAGCGTAGCCTGAAACACAACCCTGGAGATTTCAAACTAAAACAGGGTCTGCAGCGTTTTCAAAAGTCTCCGTTTTGAGGGTCGAAAACGCTGGAGTGCTGTGTAAACAACAGGCATAACTGTAGCAAAAGTTATCCATTAAACGAAAATGCACTAGTGTAAATGTAGCTTAAAAACTGCGATAAAAACGGAAGTTGCGACTTTACTTTATTAGGGAATGTTTCTCCAAGCATTTCATAACATTATTGTGGGATTCCATCTGGTAAAGATGACAAGTGATATTAACTTCTCCATTGTTGTTCAGTCGTAGTACAAGCAGGGTGTGACCGTTGGTCGGTATTAGTCCTGCCCCAAGTGATTGGTTAGCTGACTAAAAAGTGACAGTGATGAGCGCTGTGTTTTACCCAAATTTGAACATTCTTCAACTCTGGGTGGCGAGAAAAAAATGCTTGAGCGTGAAAAAGATGCTCAATGCTCTGCACACTCCAGGCTAGGAAAAGCAAACTAGCTTCGAAAGCATAAGATCCCAACCTTCCTGCAAATCACTCTCCAAAGCCACGTCTCCTTCAAAACACATGATTGTGCACAAGTGTTGCCAAGTTTGCGGTTTTCCCGTGGACTTGGGCTACTTTAACGCTGTTGCCGTGGGTTGTTTTCATGTCAACGGGTTGAAGTGACCACAATAATGCGATATTTAGCCCCTGGAATGCTAATTTTACCAGGGAAACCCTGTCAAAAATGTGTATTTACAGAGGGCCCCCCTTGAAACACAATTGGGCTAGTTTTGAGTGGCATTTGGATGGGTTTTGTTGTGAAAACCTGGCAACCCTGCTGCGCACATACAGACCGGAGGCTAACGAGCGGCAAAATGAAAGACACTGTTGGTGGAGGATTGCGATTTTTTCGTATTCGTCATCCTAAAAATTTGTCATGCACAGAAACCTTGCACGCTGGATATGATGTATATTAATTCATCCGTCGGGAAAAATTCGCAAGACAATACAAAGTGGAGTCTTCAAGCAGTGAAGATGATATTGTTTTCCTCTCTTCTTAAAAACTATTGGGTTGGTCCAATCCTGAGGGGAAGGAAAGTTCCACCTCTTTATCAATGATGTCAGTGGCTTAGTTTGGTGCTTTACTAGCAATCTGTCTTTATATCTCTCTTTGTATTCTGCACTTTGTTTGTCATACAGTGCTTTGTTCTGCGAGACAAAGTGGATCAACTTGTCAGATGCCATTCTGGATTTTGGCATTTCACTTGTACAGTGGCTTTGAATTGTCAAAACACCGCTCAAAATGCTTGCTATGGATGTGAAAAATCGAAAATCGAACCCGATCTGAATGTTTTAAGATGTATGAAAGTTTCAGAGGTCATATTTATTTTTTAACTTAAAGGTAAAACGTTAAAATTAATCGAGATTTTGATTTTAGGTCATATCGTCCAGCCCTAAAGAATACATTTAGACCATTTAACGTAGTGATTGCTATCAGGATGTGAAGAGATTTTCAACTAGCATAACAAAAAATGTTTTTGAACCAAATCACCTGCCCTGCCCCCTGGAATACTATTTCGACAGAGGGGAAAAATGCGGAAAAAACACAGCTGGGCTTTTAATTGCCAGCAATAACCAGACTTGGCAACCCTGATGTCACTTTTGAGTAGTCTGTAACCGGAAGATCTAGTTATGGCATTTTGATCAAACAATAAAAGGTCAAAATTTCACAGATTAATTGTTCAAAGTAACCTATCCACCTTTTTCTTTAACACAGAAGAGTGTTTTCACAGCATGTCATCAATCGGCCATATTGGCAGCACTGAGCATAAACAATGCCACTGAACCGAATGAAAATCACATATTTTGCTGATTATTGCTGCTGAAAATGTTCATTTATTGTCATGTTTTGGGATGTACTAATCAGTCGGACAAGGAAAAACATTTGGAGTACCATAGACTGCCAAAAGTTACATCAAATCAAGGAGAAGAGTGCAAAAAACTGTCTGAGGAACAAAAGGTGTTTGTGGTTGGCCAGAGTGAAACAGAATTTCCAGGGCAAGAATCTTGACAACATTTCCAGTCATGTAGCTGAAATATTAGGCTAATATCTTAAAGGAGAAGTTCACTTCCAGAACAAAAATTTACAGATAATTCACTCACCCCCTCTTCATCTAAGATGTTCATGTCTTTCTTTCTTCAGTTGACAAGAAATTATGTTTCTTGAGGAAAACATTTCAGGCTTTCTCTCCATATAGTGGGCTTCAATGGTGCCCTCAAGTTTGAACTTCCAAAATGCAGTTTAAATGCAGCTTCAAATGATTTTAAATGATCCCAGCCGAGTAAGAAGGTCTAATCTAATGAAACGATTGGTCATTTTTAAAAACAAATTTTATATAGTTTTTTATATACAATTTATATACTTTTTAACTTCAAATGCTCGTCTTGTCTATGTCTGCGTAAACTCTGTTTTTTCAGGGTCAATACAGTTAGGGTATATCAAAAAACTCCTATCTCGTTTTCTTCCCCAACTTCAAAATCATCCTACATCGCTACAGAAGCAGCAACCCAGTGTTTATAAACTGAACATGCAAAGAATATCAAACGCGGTTTACCAAAAGAAAGGTAAAACAGCGATGTAGGACAATTTTGAAGTTGAGGAAGAAAACAAAAAGATATGAACATCTTGGATGACAAGGGAGCGAGTAAGTTATTTGTAAATTTTTGTTCTGGAAGTGAACTACTCCTTTAATTAATACTGCTTGTACGCATCTTTACCACCTGTTAACTTTAGTTTGTCAAAATATTGCTCCCTTTCCTGCTTACTAGTCCTTCTCTATATGATTTAGCAGCTGCCACGCATTTTTTCCCATGGTTTAGACAGCATAAATTAGCACAACAAAGTATTCAGTAGTACATTAACCATGCAATCCACGCTGCTGTTTATTTCCGAGTATCGCCAATATGATGGCACATCCGGGTAACTGACCAAATTAAAGGAGAAGTTCACTTCCTGAACAAGAATTTACAGATAATTTACTCACCCCCTTGTCATCCAAGATGTTCACGTCTCTTTTTCTTCAGCCGTAAAGAAATTATGCTTTTTGAGTTAAACATTTCAGGATTTTTCTCCATATAATGGACTGCTGTGGTGCCCCGATTTCCAAAATGCAGTTTAAATGCAGCTTTGAACGATCCCAATTGCAGCAGTTGTAAACAATCCCAGCTGAGGAAGAAGGGTCTTATCTAGCGAAATGATTGGTTATTTTTATAAAAATAGTACAATTTATATACTTTTTAATGTCAAACGTTCATCTTGTCTTGCTCTACCTGGACTGTTTTTTTTCCAGTTCAAGACAGTTAGGGTATGGCGAAAAACTCCAATCGTATTTTCTCCCTCAAATTCAAAAATCATTTCAAAATCATTCTACATCACTGCAGAAGTTCCGACCCAGTCTTTGCAAAGTAAACTTGCAAAGAAGATCAAACACCCTTAACAAAAAAGGTAAAACAGCGATATAGGATGATTTTGAAGTTGAGGGAGAACATGAGATGGGAGTTTTTAAATGTGTTTGAAGTCACATTTAAACTGCATTTTGGAAGTTCAAAATCGGGGGACCATACCAAGAGAAAAATCTTGAAATGTTTCCCTCAAAAAACATAATTTCTTTATGGCTGAAGAAAGAAAGACATGAACATCTTGGATGACAAGGGGTGAGTACATTATCTGTCAATTTTTGTTCTGGAAGTGGACTTCTCCTTTAAGTGCAAACCCTCTATAGGGAAATAACCAGAAGAATACAGTTAAAATGGTAAAACTGTGCTACAAACAAGTATGCTTATTATTAAGATAATACATTAAAATAACATGGCAAGACACACCAATTTGCAATATCAAGCAGCTAAAAATAGCTGGACGCGGGAAGCCAGACCTATAATATTTACAAAAGACCGCGCCCGCTCGTACTGGAAGAAAAAGTTGGATAACAATCGTTTAGAAAATAAATATGGTGAATGTGTTGATTCTGGTTCTTTGAACCGATTCTTTTAAACGAACCGTTCGAAAGAACCGATTCGCGGAAGCGACTCGGGCTTTCCATCACTAACGTACGCGCACACGCACGCACTCGCTGCGGATTGAGCTCTTCCCGCTTTGAGCTCGGGCTGCTCTGAGTACCATTCGGCGGATGACAGTTTGTTTTCACAGTGGGCCTGTCTGAAAAGAAGAACGAGCGTTTACGTCCTCAGCTACGGGAACCGACCCGCTTTTCGTCAAGATGAGACCGATTATTCCCAAATGTACGCGTTTGGTGAGAAGCGTGAGGTGACATTTGTGTTTTGTGCTGTTTTTTTGTGTGAGCTCGCACGGGGCTAATGCTGCTAGCCTGTTAGCCACAGCTGAAGGGTGGCTAATGCTAGCAGAGAGATTTCCTTAGCCAGCTTTCGAGCTGCTCGTATGTGCCGTTATATATCACGACACGGCGAATGTGCTCTGAGTGTTTTTGTTATTTTTCCTTCAGTCACCAGTGTAACGTAAGTCGACCATAATGACAGCTGTGTGGGTTTATGTGGTTTAATAGCAAGGAATGGTTAGCTAGTTAGCCGTATCAAAACAGACGCTTTGCACTCTGAGCCCCCTCACACACCAGATTAATACTAATTTTTAATTGCTTTCTATATTTAAACGTTTTATTATATTTGTAAATGTACTTTAGATTAATTATCTGGTCTGTTCGTAAACGAAATAAGACATTTGCTGCTTTTGCTGATCCGTTAATGTCTATGGTTACATATTTAGGCCCTGAATCTACATCCAAAAACATTTATTAGAAGTTAAACGAATTACGCAAAGCCATTTGTTGTTTTTGTGGTTTTATTGCTAATGTAATTGCATCCTGTCAGTTCTTAGAAGGACTAGCGATAACATTGCATTGCATAGCATGAATGTTAAATCTGCTTCAGAGTGAAAAAATAGTCTTTCATTTGAAGAGATTTTGCTTAAATGTCAGTTAGATTTCTCTGTTCTTATTCAGCTTTGTGCTTGTGCGTGTAGAAGTGCATCTGCAACCTATTTTGAAAGTATTCTGTGGGTTTCTTGGCCTTGTTTTAAAGCCGACATCCTATAGTAGAGCTGAGCAAGTGAAATTGTCATATTTAGCAAAATCATACAGCATGCTGTTATTGCACACATCCATGCATTGTTTAAAAAAGAAAAAGAAAGAAAGAAAAGAGTCATTTGATGGGATTGATGTGCATTTGGGGATGTGTTTCATAAATAACAGATGCATCATCTCTGCGAGCTGATGTAAGTGTTCGAAGCGTGGTAAGAAAGATGTTTTTTTTTTTTTTTTTCCTGCAGTCGGATGTAAGATTAGGAGAAAGTTGTGCAGGATGACCCCTGCCTTACAGTGCTGTTCAACAGTCTTCGCCCACAACACACATCCAGAATCGCTTCACTTTTCTGCATATTAACCATCCTGTTTTATTTCCTGTACTTCGGATGTTTCATTTGAGATGCACTGCCTAATAGCTGATAATTATATTACAGCTGATGATCAATATTGTAGGCTTGGTTTGTCTTTTGTGTAGGCACCAATCTAGATGTGCACTTGATTGCAGTTTTGTACTTTTGTAGTTGAACTGTTCTCTTAACAGTTATTTTAGCACTTTTTATCAAGTAATATTTGGGAAAAAATGTATTCTTAGTGTCTTCTCAGTCAGTTGTCAAAGGATGAGGTGATTTTGGGACACGGATTTATAGCTGTAACATTTCAGAAATTTTAAATAAGCAAGGGCATATACAATTGTAACTGTGACCTCAATTAATGCATGCATATGTTTTATTTTTGAAGCCGTTTTTGACCTCGTAATGTTTATTCATAACGCCCGGTGAAAATTTCAGGCTTCTGAAATTTATGCAGGACTTGTCCAATCATTTAGTCTTTTTAAACTCCGCCCCCTGCAAGCTCACGTTCAACTTACTCCACTTTTTGAGTGCCACGCCCACATCTCGGCATACGTAACTATTTTACGTTTTGACAAATTCGTATGAAGTTGTACGTTTTCGTAAGATCTGGTTACGTCCCCACTCAAGGCTAGGTTTAGGTGTGCAAATATTTTCGACCTATTGTTTTTATATGAAATTGGCAATTTTTAAAATATTTTTAAAAAAATTTTTATCTGGTAGATTTTAACCCTTTTTTGCAAATAATATATTGACCAATGCCATACCAATATATTTCCTTTTGTTCGGAAACAACACCAAGTCTCTCATGTGCTCGTGCTTATAGATTATAAATAAATAATTTTTAATTTTGGTTAGTTTATAACAAAAACTTACTTGTTAGAATTGAACAGTAATTAAGTTTTTTTTCTTGGATATATATAATGAGAGTACATTAAAAGCTTTGAAAATTAATATAGATCAACTACAAATAAATCACTGCATGATGCAGTGGTAACCTCAACATTTTGTTTGAAGATGTAACATTTGTAGATGGTCTAAAGCAAAAGAGTTGTCAAAATCCTGAAAAACTTATAGAGCTCCCTGTATTCACGTTTTCATAATCGGTTTAAATATTACAAATGAATGAATTGTTAAATAGTTTTTTATACATACACTACCAGTCAAAAGTTTTTGAACAGTAAGATTTAAATTTTTTTTTAAATTTTAAATAAGTCTCTTCTGCTCACCAAGCATATATTTGATCCAAAGTACAGCAAAAACAGTAAAAATTTGAAACATTTTTACTATTTAAAATAACTGCTTTCTTTTTAAATGTATTTTAAAATGTAATTTATTCCTGTGGTTTCAAAGCTGAATTTGTAGCATGATCCTTCATAAATCATTCTAATATTCTGATTTGCAGCTCAGAAAACATTTATTATTGCTTTGTTGAAAACAGTTGAGTAGATTTTTTTTCTTTTCAGGTTTCTTTGATGAATAGAAAGTTCAGAACAACAGCATTTATCTGAAATAGAAAACGTTTTTAACATAATAAATGTCTTTATCATCACTTTGGATCAATTTAAATCATCCATGCTAAATAACAGTATTAATTTATATAATTCTATAAATATATCAACTGGTTTTTAATTATTGATATTGATGAATAAAAAAAAAAGTCTTGAAGCAAATCAGCATATTAGAATGATTTCTGAAGGATCATGTGACACTGAAGACTGGAGTAATGAGGCTGAAAATTCAGCTTTGATCACAGGAATAAATTATATTTTAAAATATATTCAAATAGAATTTTAAGTAGTAAAAATATTTCAATTTTACTGTTTTTGCTGTACTTTGAATCAAATAAATGCAGGCTTGGTTAGCAGAAGAGACTTAGTGTTCAAACACAGCGCCCCCTAAGTAATAAAAACGCCTTACAGGACCCAGGGAAGCCGCCGCTGCACGCTAGTGACTGTTGAATCTGTCGCGTACCGGACGTGTCATTGAGTAGTATTGGATTTTTGCTGATATCCAGTAATTGAACATTTGAAGAAATAATCAACAGACTAATCAGTCAAAATCAAAATAATCTTTACTTGCAGCATTAAAATCTAGACTGCAAACACATGCATAAAAAACTCTGAATGTAACAGTAATTAGCAAAAATAAAACATTTATATTTTAAGTTTAATTAAACTGAAAAAAACAAAACAAATATCAGCTTCAAAAATCAGCTAAAACAGACAAATCGAAGAAGTAACAAGTAGAAAGTATGCATGGCCATTTTGGTTATGTTTACTCATGTACTCCACTGTCTTACACAATCCTTGTTTGCATCTGTATATGTACATACATTTTGCATCAGAAGAATGTGTTTGGCTATCACATCGCATTTTGATGCTTCTTTTGAGGGTTGTGCACCGCATGTGGGACAAAATTATCTGTGCGTGCTTGTTACTGATTTCCAATTGATAAAAGCTATTTTGATAAGCTGCAAAAGTCCCACACTTAATGTACTTTCATGATCAATGATTACTGTCACTTCTGAGTGCTTGTGCCCATCCTTCTTAGAAAGGGCTACCATTTACCATAGCCCACATTTTGAAAGCCAGTAAAGTGATTTTTGTCTTCTTTGTATGTGTTTAGTTGGACGGAGTTCTGTGTTTGTTTAAATATTGATCTGCAAATGTTTGTTTTGCTTCGCTCTTCCCTCATGGCAGACTTGTTCTGCGAAACCAGTGGCTCACGCAGAAGTGGTATCAAGTGGCTTTTCTGCGAAATATCACAGCTTTGGGATTTATTGGGAGCTTATTTGAAGTCGTGCGGGCTTACCTGCATCTAATTTAAAAGGGTCGTCACGATATAAGAGTGTCAGCATCTAAAGTTGATGGTAGAAACACACAAATCCCACAATGAATCAAAGGCATCAAAGTGGCTGACAAAGTGACCTGTTTACAATGCAAACAAAGTGTTTTTTGACTGCGTATGAAGACATGGGTCAGCAGAAACTGCTGCTGTTCACTCTTGCACTCTGCTCACCTCAAGATGTAACCGAGATTAGTCTGTGGAAGGTCATGAAACTGAAAGTTGTTTTGTCTGAGCTTCAGGAAAAACAAAGTTACACATTCAGCAGTAGTAGAGGTCAGTTAATGTTTGACACACTGAAGGAATAGTTCACCCAAAAATGAAAATTGGCTGAAAATTTACTCACCCTCAGGCCATCCAAGATGTAGATGAGTTTGTTTCTTTATCGGATTTGGAGAAACGTAGCATTACATCACTTGCTCACCAATGAATACGAATGGCTGCTGTCAGAATGAGAGTCAAAACAGCTAATAAAAACATCACAATCCACAAGTAATTCACACCACTCCAGTCCATCAGTTAACATCTTGCGAAGCGAAAAAGTGAGTCTTTGTAAAAAACACATCCATCATTAAGGCATTTTAAGTGTAAAATGTTTTAACTTTGGTCAAAATACAAGTCCATAATCCATAATAATGCTTTTTTAGAGTAAACAGTAGGGATGTAACAATATCAAAATTTCATGGTACAATAATATCTCAAAATGAAGTCTATGATACAATATTTATTGGGATATTAAAAGGAAAAACAATTGTAAAAATTGTATACATTTTAAAGTTAAATTATTCTATATTAGCCATATTGCACAGCTCTTAATCATAAAATTACTATTGTTTTGCATTAATAAGTGCGGTTACTAATAATATTACATGCTCGTTTCTTGTTTATTTTATGTTTATACAGATTTGACAGTAAAGCACTAAGCTTGAGTTCAGAAGCATACAAAATTGACTTTTATTAACAACAGCAATGTGTGCAAAATCGCATTTTTGTATAGAAAATGTATATATTCTACTCTTATTAAACATACCATTCTTCTTCTTCTAGGAACTGACCAACCTCAGTGATTAGGTGTGATTTAGTCACAAATTGAAGCAAACTTTGTGTTTTTCAAGGCACTTTGTAACTTTTCTTACTTCATACGCAAAAAAAGTGTAAAACTCTGACAATCTGATTTCTTGCTGATTTGATATTTAATAATAGTGATTTTAGAATTTCAGAATACAAGGGAAAAAGTACACATGAATGGGTAATAAGTCAGTAAGTGTTCCTCTGCTGCCATCTGCTGATTATAATGGTGATTTGATGTTTTTTTTTTTGTTTTTTTTATTTTATGTAAGTGTTTGATAACCAAAAAAGTATATTTTGGTCATCCCTTTTAAAATATTATTCAAATTGGATCACTTTAGAGCTTTAAAGTGTTGGAAATAGTTGTGTGAATAGCTTGAAATTACTTGAAAACTGCTTGAATTTCTGTTTTTCTTTTTTTAAAGTTTTATTTTTTGGCATTTTGCCTTTATTAGGATAGGACAGATCAGAACTGACAGGAAGGGAAGTGGGAGAGAGATAGGGGGTGGGATCATGAAAGGTCCTTGAGTTGGGATTCGAATTTGGGACGCCCGTAACGCAACGGCGCGCTGCCCGCAAGGCAAGCAGCACTGACGAATTTCTCTTTTTCCAAAGTTGTACAAACCCCGAAATGCATGATGTAATAAAATTGGACCGTTTCTACCACAACACCATGGTTACAGTTAGTGTTGCTACTTCTGTTTTTATGTCAGTTTTGTGGTGTCGGCAGAAAAAATGGTCACAGTCTGGAGCCCACTATTGCAAAACAGTTGCACTGTAAAATAAATTAATATTTAAAAATGAATATTCCATAGGTATATTATTTTTATACAAGGGAAATTACAGTACTTCTTTCCTCATTTCTACATTTGAAAGGGCTATTTTGAATTTGGATTGCAGTAACGTTGCCTATTTAAACCACTAGCTGTCAGCAATTCATACTGCACTTTTAAGCTTTTATTTGATGGAAAACTCCAGCTTCAGTGAAAATAGGCTACCAAAAACACGTGTCACTACAAATTTAGTGAAATGCTGCAATTGTCTGCCACAAAAACAAAGCGTAACTGTTGGCCATCGCGTTCTGAAACGCGCGCTAGACTCACAGCACATGCAATAAACGAGTTCACTGTGAACAGACCCGTTCTGAGGCACGGAAAACGCCAGATCATGAGCTGATCGCCTGAACGAAATGCGCACTTTGCTTTGAAACACACAGCGAAAACACACTTGATGCAGCAATTAAGCCATCACTGTAAAAAAACAAAAAACAAAAAAACAAAATTCTTTCAAAAATGTAATATAATTTGTTACCCTGCTGACTTAAAATTTTTAGTTTAGTCAACTTTAAATTTTAAGTTACTTAATGTTAATTTAAGTGACAACTGGAATATTTTAGTTGACTAAACTAAAAATTTTAAGTCAGCGGGGTAACAAAACAACTATTTATATATTGCGCTTTCAGGTTTAAGTTTGTTTGACAGATACTGTGGCCAAAGCATAATGGCCCAAAACACAACTTTAAAGATCTTTTATGTTAGAATAAGATGTTTAAATAGATTTAAAAAAAATTGTCCAGAAGACCTATTGTTTCATATCGCCATGTGATCATATCAAATCAGTTTTGCTATCGCAATACCACAATATTCATAATACCGTTACATCCCTAGTTAACAGTCCTTGATCTGTGCATATTTCTCTGTTGATTCAGACGAGACAACTTTTTTCACTGGAGACAGCAACTACTATAGATGATAGAATAGTTTGAAGTTAAAATATCTTAATGTTGGATTTGTTTCTTGCAAACATGCATCTTTTCGCTTCACAGTACATTAATAGATGGACTGGAGTGGCGTTGGTTATCATTCTGACGGTACCCATTCACTGCAGAGCATCCATTGTTGAGCATGTGATGCAGCGCTAAATTTCCTACCTGGTCTCATGACGAAAACAAACCTGTGGGAACTTTTTCGCAAGACGCGAAAATATAGCTTGCAGCTATATTTATTATTATTATTATTATTGCAGACTAGCCGGACTCTTTGGCCATAAAGGTCTTCTGACCTGCGGGAGGCCTGAGCTTTGAAGAGCACTCCCAAAGATTATTCCCTGTGGCATTAACCTTTCTGCAGCTCTGATCTGGGCTTGGACTAGGCACGCGCACACCGAGCACTTCAGCTGCACACACGCTTTTGAATTGCACAATACAGGACAGAGGAACACATGCTTATGCAAAGATAGAATCTCGCAGAGTGCTGAGGCATTGCCTGTTTGGGGCTGGTTGTGGTTTTGATTGGATTACTGGGTGTTGAATGTCATTTGTGATTTAATGAACATTTTGAGGCATCTCACAGGTAAAGGTACGCAGCTTCTGTTCCTGTGATTGATGGAAACCCAATGCAAAACTGCTTTGTCTTTTCATGAGCTAGTAAACCATTGCGCTGGGCTTTTCAAATGCTAATTTTAGAAAATGCATTTTTGGGTTGACATAAATGTGCACTAAAGGTATTAATTAAATATGTTGCATTTTTTTTCCTTCTAATTTTCTATTAGTTAATTAATAGTTTTTGATAGTAAAAAATATGTTTTATTAGATAATTGTGACCCTGGTCCGTAAAACCAGTCTTAAGTAGCACGGGTATATTTGTAGCAGTAGCCAACAATACATTGTGTGGGTCAAAATGATCGATTTTTCTTTTATGCCAAAAATCATTAGCATATTAAGTAAAGATCATGTTACATGAAGATATTTTTTAAGTTTCCTACCATAAATATATCAAAACTTAATTTTTGATTAGTAATATGCTTTGCAAAGAACTTCATTTGGACAATTTTAGAGGCGATTTTCAGATTTTATTCTCAGCCAAATGTTGTCCTTTCCTAACAAACATCAGTGGAAAGTTTATTTATTTAGCTTTCAGATGATTTTAAATCTCAATTTAAAAAAAAACTGACTCTTATGACTGGTTTTGTGGTCCAGGGTCACAATTATTAGATACTTAATAGTTTTTGATAGTAAAAAATAGTTTCTTATTAGATAATTAGTAGTTTAGATTTTATATCATATAATTGTTAGATAATTAATACTTTTTGATAGTATAAAAATTAGATAATAGCTTTTGATAGTTAAAAAATCATTTTTTAGATAATTATTAGATAATTAAAAGTTTTTGATAGTTAAAAAAAGACGTTTTTATTAGATCATTTAGACAATAGAAACAAAAAAATAACAAAAAATACCTTTTTTTTATTAAGTAATTGTTAGATAATTAAGTTTTTGATGGTAAAAAATGATTTTATTTATTAGATAATTAATATTTTTGATAGTAAAAAATAGATATTGATAATAATAATTTTTGATAGTGAAATTTTTTTATTAGATAATACTTTTTGATAGTGAAAAAGGATTTTTTATTAGATAATACTTTTTGATAGTGAAAAAGGATTTTTTTATTAGATAATACGTTTTGATAGTGAAAAAGCATAATTTTATAATTAGATAATTGAGTTTTTGATAGTAAAATATAGTTTTTTTATTAAATAGTTTTAATAGTAAAAATGTTATTTTTATTAGATAATTGTTCAATTAAGTTTTTGTTAGTGAAAAAAGTTTTATATTATATAATTAGTTTTTGACAGTGAAAAATATTTTTTTCAGAAGATAGTTATTAAATTAATTGTTTTTGATAGTAAAAATAGATTTTCTTATTAGATAATAGTTTTTGATAGTAAAAAAAATTGATTTTATGTTAGATAATCATTAAATAGTTTTTGATAGTAAAAATATAGATTTTTTTATTAGATAATCAATAGCTAATAGTTTTTGATAGTAAAAAAAAATTATTATATGATAATTATTAGATAACTAAGTTTTAATAGTAAAAATCGGTTTGTTATTATAGAATAATTAGATAATTAATAGTTTTTGATAGTAAAATTAGATATAGCATATATTTGTAAAAAGAAAAAATACTTTTAACTAAAGCTGCAACTAACGATTATTTTGTCAATTTATTTAATCTATTGATTTTTTTTTTATTATTATTTCTCATCTATAGATGACTTTTCCAATGGATCTATTGATATATATTTCCCCTGATTATTTGATTAATACTTGGTTAACTCGTTATATCAATATATCATGCTCATTTTCAGCAAGCCAGGGAGCCAAAGCTGCCCTTATTTTTGGGTAAACTCGTATCATTAAAACAATTTGCTTTAGTTTGATGACAATATAAAAGCCAACCGTATGACTTTGCAATCAGACGAGTCCAGTTACACTTTTGATTTAAAAGAAGAAAAAAAAAAAAACTGGCTTGGCTTTTTCCACATCCTCAAAATGGCTCTAGCGCCTTCTTATCAGCGAAACGCTTGCAAGCTTTTCTTAGCGTAAAAGCACCCTGTGTAATTTTTCTTCCAGGGTGGTTAATAAGTTCCCGCAAATCCTCCAGCAGAGGATCATCTGATGCATCGCCGAAAGAGATCAGAGATTTAATTGCACTTAATTGCCTGAAGTGGCTGACCATCGACGGCCTGATGCCGCTTCCTGAAAGCGCTTGTGGTAGGAGCATACAGGAAGGAACTGTGTGTTTATTAGTTAGCAGCTCACACATTTGCGTCACCGAGGGAAGCTCTTACCTTTCTCACATCTGAAATCTGAACGCAACTTTTGTGTCTGCAAGTCATTCCCGGCATGATGCGTCTTAACCCAAAATGTTGTTTTGTTCAACAGCCAAAGGATGTGAATCCCGGCGAGCCGTCTGTGCACAACAGCTATAGCCGAGCCGAGGGAAAGAGTGCGGTTCAAACAAGCATGAGGCTGCTGGCCTCCTCGCCACACCGACTACAGCGAACACGCGTCGTCCCGATGGAGTTTTAACCCCTGTGGGAGTACAGACTGCTTGGTCCACCGAGGCTGGTGAAGAAACACAGGTATGTATGAGCACACGCAGATATAAGCGCCCCTCCCTTTGGTTCGACGCCCTCGAATAACGAGCAAAATACTAGAGCGAGAGAAAGAGAGCGAGAGACTGAGGGTCCCATGTGCCATTGGGCAGCGGGGCTTTCGCCATGAGCAGTACTCTGGGCAAAGATAAAGACTCTAAGGAGAGGGAACCCAAAGCTGAAGGGAAATCCAAAACCAAAGGGAAAGATGCCAAAGACGGGAAGAAAGACACGAGCGGCGCGTCGCCCGCGGTGGCCTTTACCTTGGACAGCACGATAAAGCGTCCCAACCCGCCGCCAAGCACGCGCAAAAAATCCAGCAACGCAGAGGTCGTCAAGGAGCTGAACAAGTGCCGTGAGGAGAACTCGATGCGCCTGGACCTGTCCAAGAGGTCCATCCATCTGTTGCCCTCTTCCATCAAGGAGCTGACCCAGCTGACCGAGCTCTACCTGTACAGCAACAAGCTGCAAAGCCTGCCGGCCGAGGTGGGATGCCTGTCGGGACTGGTGACGCTGGCGCTCAGCGAGAACTCCCTCACCAGCCTGCCCGACTCGCTGGACAACCTGAAGAAGTTGCGGATGCTCGACCTGCGGCACAACAAGCTGCGGGAGATCCCGGCCGTGGTCTATCGCGTCACCTCCCTCACCACGCTCTACCTGCGCTTTAATCGGATCACCACCGTCGAGAAGGACATCAAGAATCTGTCCAAGCTCACCATGCTCAGCATCCGAGAGAACAAGATTAAACAGCTGCCCGCCGAGATCGGTGAGTGAGCTCATGCTTAAATCTACTCCTTTAAAAAAAAAAAAAAAAAAGAAGCATATTATGTTTGTGGAAGAGGTTTCAGAAACACAATACTATATATATTTTAAATATTTTTGGCACTGTTTAGTATTGGGCATTTTACTGTTCACTGTACAGCTGTGTTTTTACTTTGGCTTCATCTAACGGTCACTTAAAGTTAAACTGTTTAACATTTTTAAAAAAAGTTTAATGTAATTTTTTAGCAAGTCTCACAATGAATATACATGTTTATACTATGTAATATTGTGATGTATAAATCAGTGTTATTGTAGGATTGCTTCTATAATGTTGTAGAATTTATTTACATTTTGAATTAGCTGTAAGTTCTCATTTTAACTAGAATTAATTTTTTTATTTGTAATAGTTTTGTTTTCAAATTTTATTTTTGTTTTAGTGATTTTTGAATTTCTTAATTCAGTTAATTTTCTTTTTAGATTCTAAAGTTTTAAGTGTTTCAATGTTTATGTGCTATTTTAACTTGCAAAAATGGTTTTAATAGTACAGTTGTTGCTAGACATTATTTTGAGTAATCGGTAAATTATTCTGCTTAATCAAGTAAACAGGTCTTTTTTTCTGGCAATAAAAAGTGAACAATAGACTGTCACTAAACATTATTTTGGTAATCGAGTAATCGGTTGATTATTCTGAAGATTAATCGAGTAATCAGATATTTTGTTTGTTTGTTTTGGGTGGTAATAAAAATAGACCTAAGTGAGTAATAGACTGTTACTAAACTATTATTTTGTTAATTGAGTAATTGGACAATTATTCTGATGATTAGTTGGGTAATCTGATTGGGTTTTTTATGGTAATAAAAATAGACCTAAGTGTACAATCTAACCATTAGTTTGGTAATTGAGTTAATTGGTTGATTATTCTGATGATTAATCTAGTAATTTTTATTCATTTATTTGTTTGTTTATTTATTTATTTTTGTTTTTTTTTTTTGTTTGTTTTTTTTGGTGGTTATAAAAATAGACCTAAGTGAACAATAGACTCACTAACCATTATTTTGGTAATCGAGAATTTGGTTAATTATTCTGATGTTTATTCGAGTAAATAGATTACTATTATTATTATTATTATTATTATTATTATTATTATTATTATTATTATTATTGTAATAAAAAAAGACCAAAGTGAAGAATGCACTGTCACTAAATATTATTTTGGCAATCGAGTAATCAGCCAATTATTCTGACGATTAATCGAGTAATCAGATTTTTTTCCCCTGTGGTAATAAAAGTAGACCTAAGCCAACAATGGACTGTCACTAACCATTATTTTGGTAATCAAGTAATTGATCGCTTATTCTGACGATTAATCGAGTAATCAGATTCTCAAATCTCTTGCTACATGTTGCGCATAAAATTTCAGTGTTAATTTGTGATGATTCTGCCGGCTTGTGTTATAGGTGAGCTCTGTAACTTGATTACGCTGGATGTAGCCCACAACCAGCTAGAACACCTTCCTAAGGAGATCGGCAATTGCACTCAGATCACCAACCTTGACCTGCAGCACAATGAACTTCTTGACCTACCTGAGACTATAGGTGAGGATCTACTCAAGGTGGAATCTCTACAATACATTTCACTATACGGCTCTGCTTTTAGCCATTCGTTGATTTGGTGCGAGGTCAGCTTTACTATGTTCGTTTACTCTTAGGTAACTTGTCAAGTATAAACCGTCTGGGTCTGAGGTACAACCGTCTATCAGCAATCCCTCGATCTTTATCGAAGTGCCGGGAGCTGGAAGAGCTCAACCTTGAAAACAACAACATCTCAGTGTTACCAGAGGTGAGGCTTTGTATATAACTTATTATTTAGTTTATAATGTATTATATAGCTTATTATATAACATTTGTCATTGTCCCCTTTTATAAATATTATATTGGTCCTTGTCTGTTTTTCCTCAGGGTCTTCTTTCCAGTCTGGTGAACCTGACGAGTCTGACGCTGGCACGAAACTGTTTCCAGTCTTACCCCGTGGGCGGCCCATCCCAGTTCTCCACCATCTACTCACTCAACATGGAGCACAACCGTATCAACAAGATCCCTTTCGGCATCTTCTCCCGAGCCAAAGTGCTCAGCAAGCTCAATATGAAGGTAAGAGTGCATCTACTCATTCATTGTTGAAGATATATGGGTAACAAACTTGTCCTGAAGGAGACATAATTAGGGACAGGAAAATGATAGAGGGTTGACCTGGACCAGTAAGCGGTCATTGTGGCTAGTTTTGCATGACCAAGCAAAAAATTGTAATACTATTCTGTCCTTTTTTGAAACTATGTTTACAGGACAACCAGTTAACGTCTCTTCCGCTGGATTTTGGGACGTGGACCAGTATGGTGGAGCTGAACTTGGCAACAAACCAGCTTACCAAGATTCCAGAGGATATTTGTGGACTTGTGTCTTTAGAGGTGACGTACTCTTCTGTGTTTTACCATCACTCCGTTTCATGATAGCAAACTCATTTTTGTCTTGTAGTTGGGTCTGTGTTTTGGCTCATCGTTTTTCCTTTGGTTCCTTCAGGTCCTCATATTGTCCAACAATCTCTTGAAGAAGTTGCCTCATGGGATTGGGAACTTACGGAAACTGCGAGAGCTTGACCTGGAGGAGAACAAACTGGAGTCCCTCCCGAATGAGATTGCCTACCTTAAGGATCTGCAGGTAGGACATTTGTCTACGTAGACAGCTTTTATTAAGGCAGTGCAGTTGTTTTCATTGGAGTCTTTTGTTAGCATGTTGCTAAGCTAACAAAGTGATAGACTTTTCAGTTCTTCTTGTAAAAGTGTATTAATACTTTGCGGTCCTGTACGGAGCCCCTAAAGAGGGCATGGGGATGGGGAAAGATGAGATAGAAGAAGAAATTATATTTCTCTCAAAAAAGTATTGCATTCCCCTGAGAATGACTTTGTTTTCTCAAAAAAGAATTGAAATGGAGTACTACTTCGAACCTTGTATTATTTTCATCACCGAAGTTTCATGAGTGAACACTAAAGTTTAACAAGCAAACAGTTTCTTGGGGACATGCCGAAGTTTGAAGAGGGAGCGCCAAGTTACTTAGAGGAACAAAAGTTTTGCAACAGAACGCAAAAGTTTCAAGAGTAAATACTACAATTCTTGGAATGCATACACTTGTGAGAACGGAAATGTTTTAAGTGTGAATGCAAAGTTTCTTGGGGGAACGCTGAGGTTTTAAGAGCGAATGCAAAAGTTTCAAGAGCGAGCGCAAAGTTTCTTGGGGGAACACAGAAGTTTAGTGTGAGAATGGAAAAGTTTTAAGAGGAAAAAGTTCTCAGAGCGAATGCAGATGTTCTTGGGAGAACACAGGCATTAAGAGCAAATGCAACGTTTCTTGAGAAAATGCTAAAGTTTTAAAAGTAAATGCAAAGGCTTTTTGGGGAATGCAAAAGTTTTAAGCGCGAACGCAAAGTTTCTTGGGGGAACAAAGATGTTTTAAGAGCAAATGCAAAGTTTCTTGGGGGAATGCCAAAGTTCTGTAAGTGAATGCAGAGTTTCTTGGGGGAACGCAAAAGTTTTAAGGGTGAAGGTAAAGTTTCTTGGGGGAACAAAGAGGTTTTAAAAGCAAATGCAAAGTTTCTTGGGGGAACGCCAAAGTTCTATAAGCAAAAACAAAGAGTTTCTTGGGAGAGCTTAATAGTTTTGCAAGAGAACACAGAAGTTTTAATGGTGAATGAAACGTTTCTTGGGGAACGCAAAAGTTTAAAGTGAGAATGGAAATGTTTTAAGTGCAAACACAAAGTTTCTTGAAGGAATGTCAAAGTTTTGCAAGGGAATACAGAGTTTTTTGGGGAAACGCATAACTTTTGAGAGTTGATGCAAAGTTTTGAGGGAAAACGCTAAAGTTTTGAGGGTGAACGCAGAGGTATTAAGAGCAAATGCAAAGTTTCTTAAGAAAATGCAAAAGTAAATGCAAATTTTTTGGAGGGAACACAAAAGTTTAATGTGAGAATGGAAAAGCTTTAAGTGCAAACCCAAATTTTTTTGGGGGACAAAAATTTCAAGGGTAAACGCAAAGTTTCTTGGGGGAACGTAAAAATTTTGCAAGGGAACGCAAAGTTTCTTGGGGGGAATCGCAAAACCTTTGAGAGCTAACGCAAAGTTTTGAGGGTGAACGCAGAGGTATTACGTTTTTTTCTTGGAGGGAACCAGAAGTTTCATGAGCAAACGCAAAGTTTCTTTGTGGAAACTGAAATGTTTTAAAAATAAATGCAAAGTTTCTTGGGGGAATGAAGAAGTTTTCAGAGTGATGGCAGGATTTTATGTCAGAATGCTGAAGTTTTGAGCAAACAGTTTTAGGGGAACGCAATTTTATGTGAGAATGCTGAAGTTGTAAAAGTGAACGCAACGTTTCTTGGGAAAACACAAGTTTTTAGAGTAAACGCAAAGTTTCATGTTGGAACGCTGAAGTTTTAAGAGTGAACGCACTGTTTCTTGTGGGAATGCAAAAGTTTTATGTGAGAACGCAAAGTTTTGAGCAAATGCAAACTTTTTTTTTTTTTTTTTTTTTTTTTTTTATTTTTAGGGGAACGCAAGTTGTAAGAATGCTAAAGTAATGCGAACACATTTTCTTAAGGAAATGCTTTTATGTGTATTCGTTCTCTACCAAAGGTATTCCTAAAGAATGCAAAAGCATTAAAATACAATTTCCCTCTTTTCTCAGTACAAGTATGTTTGTAACACGACCTTTTTGCTTGTTGCAGTGATTTCTGGGATCTGTCTGCGGGGCAAACCGTATAGATGCTGTTACAGTGTTTAGTGTTAAACTCATTTCTGCCATTCATTCGCAGAAACTTGTGTTGACCAATAATCAGCTGACCACTTTGCCGAGAGGAATCGGTCACCTGACCAACCTGACATACCTGGGCTTGGGAGAGAACCTGCTGCAGCACCTACCTGAGGAGATCGGTAAGATCCCACCACCACCACCCTCAAACACACACAACCACACACCCATCCATATACGCACCTGCTTACGGCCTTTCTCTCTCCAACCCACAGGTACACTGGAGAACCTGGAGGACCTGTACCTGAACGACAACCCCAACCTGCACAGTCTGCCATTCGAGCTGGCGCTCTGCAGCAAGCTGTCCATCATGAGCATAGAGAACTGCCCCCTCAGCCACCTCCCGCCGCAGATCGTCGCCGGAGGCCCTTCCTTCATCATCCAGTTCCTCAAGATGCAGGGTCCCTACCGCGCCATGGTCTGAGGCAGCTCACGCACTGTACAAAGAGGAAAGCGAATCGCCGCACGACCTCATCGTCGGCATCAATTATATCTAGGAACTGCGTAACTGGGTTGGAGGAATCATAGCCAGTTAGGTCCCTTTTACCCTCCCACGTAGAAAACAATGTCTAGACTTCAGTTGCCAAAATTAATGTACATTAGTGATTCTCGAAAGAGGCGCTCTTAAAATCGTTTTGCCAATTTATTGGAAGTCATTATAGGGGTGGAAAGTCATTCGACACCAGGAAAACAGTTGTATGCAAAAACAAAACATTTTTACAAGTTCATTTTTGCTGCTGCTGCCGCCATACTGTATGTGAGGTTTTTTTATTATTTTTTTTTTTTTATTTAGCCAGATTTTCTTTTCTTATCCCACAACCAAAAGATTTTATTGTACAGAGGACCTGTTTGGAAGCAGTGAACAAATTTTAGTTCTTTTTATTATTATTATTATTATTATTATTGTTATTATTCTAGAATTGTGCCTATCCAGTGCAGTTGGTTGGTTTGTGTCTGAACATAATTATCCAAGACGTTTTTAATACAAAAAAAAAAGACAAATTTACAAAAGTGTAATTTATTCCGTAATTCCTTTTGATTTTGTCGCTCCCTTTTTTAAAAAAAAATATTCATTCCTCCTCGCTATCAGGACGTGTTGCTGCGCTTGTCGTTTCGAAATGAATCCGCAATCTTTTGTTCTGCAAAGCAACGAATCAGAAATCGTTTTCGATAGCAGTCGTGTCATGGGTTTAGCGCGTCGGGTCTAGTCTCTGTTCGGGACGTGGGGTTTGTGATTGTTTACTTGTTTGCCATATCCACAGTGTTGCGCTCTGCTTGTGTCCTATTGGTGAGAGTCGCATCTACATATCAGGTGCTGAACAGTGCTAGCAGTTAAAGGCCCAAGTTTACTGTGAGGAATGCCAAACGCCCATTTAACACCACTTCTGTTCTTTTATTCTGCATTTGAAGGATTTCCTGGTCAGTGTCATCAGACCGGTTTTAAAACCCATTATTTCCGCTCTTCAACAACGGTTACAGTTTTTTTTTGCACCACATCCCGCCCCTCTTATGCTGCTGCTTTTAATGCACTTTGTATTGATATTTGGCATCCTCCTCAAGTAAAAGGGTCGTGATATTTCATGTTACCGATTTAAACGTATGGAAGGGGGCATTTATTATGATTATTATTATTATTTCTGAAGTATTTTATCTTTTATTTGAATTCTCTGTCATGTATATTTTATAACAGTGACTGAAAAAATTTGCCTCAGCAAATTCGAACGATAACATTCTATTCAGAACCTTTTTTTCAAAGCTTTGACGCTTTCTCTCTTTATTAAATGTTTTGATTTAAACTTCTGACTAGTTTGTGTTTCTATATATTTAAAACGTCATATCAAATGGTGCAGATCATCAAAGTATTGCAATTTTAAAAACCCAAATGTTTTCATCGCATACAAACTTTTTTTTAAAACGTAAAACAGTTGTTCCGTTCAAGTTGGATTTCTTTTGGTTTAGTATTACATCAAAAGACTGTAAATTTCCACGTCCACTTTTAGTATAGTTTATCAAGCCAAATGTATTTTTCTTTTATTTCTTTTGTTTTTTTTTTTTTTTTTGTGTCGTGTCCACGCTCTCCTTTTTTTTTTTTTTTTTTTTTTTTTTTTTTTGTTTCCTCTCGCTCTTTCCTTTGATTCGTTCGGACATTGTACGTCGGCAGCAGTGTAACGGTTTCGGAGAGGCGCTTCGCATTCGTGGGGCCATGAAAAAGGACACAAATCGCTGCTTTTTTATCAACCAGCAGAACCTGTTGCTGCTTATGGACCTCTAGAAACGTAATGCTGTAAACGAACCGGCCTTGCGCGAGACGTTACGGACTGGCTTCCCGGGCCGGTTCGACCAGCACAGACGTTCTGCTACAGATGAAATCCCTCTGGACCTGCTCGGCGCATATCTCGCGCCTGACGCAGACGCTGAATAAAAACAAAACACGACAAAAATACAAACATTGTAAAAAGGGCTTTCTCTGTTCATGCTTAACTATACACCAGAGGCATTGCATTCCTGGTTTTGTATAAAAGCTTAGAACTGTACATTTGAGTTTTCTTTTGTGTGCGTGTGTGTGTGTAAGCGTGTGTGTGTGTGTGTGTGTGTGTGAGTGAGAGAATAGTTAGATGTTAACAAAATGGAATTATTATGTGACAATAAATGCCTTTGAGTACTTCAAGTGAGACGTGCATTAGGGATGCGGCCTTGCGACGCGTCCCATTTAAGTTTAATATTTTGTTTTTCAGCATTTATGTGCCATTTATGCAGGGGAGTGGAGCTGGTTTTTATGTACGTAGGTTAAAAGATCAGTATGTTTTGGATGAGAATGCATCGCAAATCAGGAATGTAGTCAAAAAGACAATAAAAACATAATAATTGTACTTTTCAGTTGTGAATACTGACAGCGCAGTTATAATCAGCCGGGGTGGCAATTTTAATTTTGATCTTGTATTGTTCTGGTGAATCCTTATGATTGGAGCTTAAGGGTCTGGTTTATTTTTTTTATACTGTCTGTGCATTAGGTCAGAAATTGTATAAATGAAGTTCATTTTCCATGTTTTCATTTGTTTAAAACATAGGAATGTTCTGTTTCCTGTTTTTTTTTTTTGTTGTTGTTGTTGTTTTTTTTCTTTTTTTTTCTTGCCTTGCTATGTATAGGAAACAAGCATGTTAATTTTCGTTCTTTTTTTTTCTTTTCTTATTGTGTTTTTTTTTTTTTTTTTCATAATTGTATGGTTGGGCGGACAGGGATGTAAAAAAGTACATGAGATAAAAAATGTTGCTCTTTCGTAACTGCAAAATGTTTGTTTTCTTTTGTTTGGACACTTCATAGGGTATCAAGTGTTGTGCGGACATGTCTAACGTACTTTTTCTCTAGAAAAACAGCCTTAAAGGTGACTTCTTGATTTCTTTCTTTCTTTCTGACTCAGCCCGAACAAGTAACAGTACCCTCTTCCATCAGATCAAGTCTTTGCTTTGATAAGCATTCTTCAAATAAATGTTCATTTGACTGCCTTACGAATGTCAAATGTGCTCCTCTCTCACCCATCATACATTTTCAAATCAGTCCAGATCAGTAATCAATCTGATTTATAATACTGCTACTGTCAGAGAGTATGTAAAACTGTCATTTGTTTGCCTGTTAGACTATTTATCTATCTATTGTTTGTCTGCTGTCTGTCTATCTATCTATCTGTCTATCTATCTGTTGTCTATCTATTCATCTATGGTCTATCTATACATTTATGATCCATTTATCTATCTATCTATCGTTCTATCTATCATTCTATCCATCCATCTATGGTGTATCCATCCATCCATTAATTGTCTGTCTTTCTGTCTATCTCTGTCATCAAGCCATCTGTCTATCTCTGTCTATGTATCTATATCATTCTATCCATCCGTCCATCTTTGGTGTATAAATCCATCCATTATCTATCTGTTGTTCTATCTATATCTGTCTGTCTGTCTGTCTCTGTCGTCCATCCATCCATCCATCCATCTATGGTCTATTTTTTCATCTATCCGTCCATGGTCGGTCGGTCTGTCTGTCTGTCTATCTGTCTCTGTCGTCTATCTATCCATCCAACCATCCATCTCTCTATTTGTCTATGTATCTATATCTGTCTGTCTGTCTGTCTATCTGTCTCTGTCGTCTATCTATCCATCCATCTATGGTGTATACATCCATCCATTATCTATCTGTCTAGCTATCTATCTTTCTATCTATCCATCTATGGTGTATCCATCCATTATCTGTCTGTCTGGCTGTTGTCTATCTATCCATCCATCCATTCATCCATGGTCTGTCTATCTATCTATCTGTCTGTCTATGGTGTATACATCCATCCATTATCTATCTATCTATCTGTCTATCTATCGTTCTGTCTATCGTTCTATCTATATCATTCTATCTATCTATCTGTACAGCTATCTATCATTCTATCTATCCATCTATGGTGTATCCATCCTTTTTATGTCTGTCTATCTATCGATCTGTCTGTCTATCTATCCATCCATCCCTCCATCTATGGTCTGTCTATCCATCCATCTATGTAAATGTCTGAACACATCTGAAATAGCTTAGGATCATAAAAATAATTTAATCTAAATACTTAATGAGTTGTACAGGTAATATTTTTAGTATGTAAATTAATTAAAAATGTAGACATGTTTAATTGAGTTTTAACTGATAGTGAAGGAAAAGAAGCCCAAGTGTGTAGCATACAGTAGAGATAAAAATTAGAGAACAACCTGCAGTTTTCTAAATTTCAGGGTCACTGCTTAGTCCTGTTTTAAGTTATCCTAACAGGAGTAGAAGGGCAGTTTTAAGCATATTTCATAAATTAATTGAATTCTGAAGCACAGTATAAAAAACTTAAATGTGACCCTGGACCACAAAACCAAAAATTGATTTATTTATTTTTTTTATTATTATTATTTGATTAATTGATCATTATCATCTGAAAGCATCATCATGAATAAGTATCATAAATAAGTTTTCCACTCCTGTATGGTTTGTTAGGATAGGACAATATTTGTTCGAGATACAACTATTCAAAAATCTGAAATCTGAGGGTGTAAAAAAAAAAAAAAAAATCACCTTTAAAATTGTCCAAGTAAAGTTCTTAGCAATGCAAATTACTAATCAAAAATTCATTTACAAAAATCTTCATGGAACATGATCTTTCCTTAATATCCTAATAATTTTTGGCATTAAAAAAAAAAAAAAAAAATCAATAATTTTGACCCATACAATGTATTGTTGGCCATTGCTACAAATACACCCGTGCTACTTAAGACACTTAAGTTTTGTGGTCCAGGGTCACAAATGAGATATTTGAAAAATAACACTTACAGATACCTCCAAATTATTGGAGGTAACTATTTTCTTTAATTATATGACAAACCTTATTTAACTGGCAGCATTCCTCCAGTTTTCACTGAGATTGTGTGATGGCAGGCTGTTCTTAGATGACTGAAACCCTGCAACAGGAGGTTATCCAGAAGAAGGCCAAAGAAATGATCCTTTCAGCCACAGCAAGAGAAGCTGGTCGTTCCAAATCTGATTTCTGAAATATTGCAGGTTTACAATGACACTAATTCATTCAAGTCCTCCAAAAAGGTTAGTTGTCCATGTAAGACAAATGCATGAGAAGATAGGTTCATGCAGAGACTCTCAATGGGGAATCGGTTCAACACTGCAGCTGGAATTGCTTGCCAGTTCACTGCTGAACAAGATCAAAGACAGGGGTGCCCAAACTTGGTCCTGGAGGGCTGGTGTCCTGCAGAGTTTAGCTCCAACCCCAATTAAACACCTGAACCAGCTAATCAAGCTCTTACTAGGCATACTAGAAACTTCCAGGCAGGTGTGATTAGGCAAGTTGAAGGTAAACTCCACAGGACACTGATTCTCCAGGACCAAGTTTGGGCACCCGTGTTCTAGGAACACTGAAATAATAAAATGGCCAACCCAGATTCCTGATCTAACCTGATTGAAAATCTCTGGAAAATCTTTGGTGACAAAGTTATGGCTAAGAAACCCACTACAGTTACAAAACTATGGAAGTGAGTGGAAGAAGAGCAGACCAAAAATCACACCAGCGCAGTGTGAGAAACTAGTAATGTCCTGCGGCCACAGATGTGCTGAAGTCATTCAAAGCAAGGGTTTCTACACTCCCTACTAATTTCTAATAGCTGTAACCCTCAAAAATTAGTCTTTTTTTGGGGCCACAGTGGTTATTGTTCTCTAATTTTGCTAAGTGCATTTTCCACAAAATAAAGGTTACTGATTATGAGGTTGAGAATAGAATAAGTGTGGCTACTTTAAAGAAGCTTGAATATCAACCAAGTGTGTTCATAATTAAGATAATATATCAAAATAATGTGGCAATACATACCAATTTGCAATGTCAAGCAGCAAAAACGGGCTGTTTTATACAGCTAAAAATACGCGAATGACACTGGAAGCCAAACGCATAAAATTTACGAATGGCCGCGCCGACTTTTACAGGAAGAAAAAAAATGGACAGGAGTTTGTTTCACATTTTTGTTCAATACATAATTCCCATATAATCTGCATAAAGTTTAAATCAGGGGTTGGCAACTCTGGCACTCGAGATAAGTTTAGCTCCAACATACCTAAATAAACTACTTCAGGTCTTCAAGATTACATAAAGCTAAGACAAATGAGTTTGACGACGGTTGGAGCTAAAATCTGCTGGAGCGCCAGAATTTCCCTGCTTTTGTAAATACCGTTAGCTTACATTTCCGGTAGGTGTCGCTGTTTCATCGCTCCTGTGCCGCTCTCACCGAGTGACTGACTGAGCTTCCTCTGCATTGTTTACCTCTTTCTCATTCATCACTTAGCCTGGTACTTGAAAACTATTTTTAAGTAATGTTTTCAGATATTATTAGGCTTCCCACGGTCACGGAAAGCCAGGAAATGTGAGGGAATTTCAAAATGGTTGATTTTCAGCCTTGGAGACCTCAGTGAGTGTAAATCTTGTCAGTTTAGTCAGCTCTAAACATTTCATTGAGATCCTAAAATTTGTTTGAAATTTACCTCAGTGTATATAAAATGGAATTTATGTATTAAACTGTTATAGACTATTGAATTATTCAGTTATATAACTATATTTAGGCTAGCGTCTGTTGTTCCTCAAGTTGATGATTATTTATCACCGATAAACAATCATCTATTTTATTCTTTCCTGTTCAGGTAAACACTAAAACAAGTAGTTTAATTGATTTAAAGCATTCAGGCACGTATAAATAGTGTTTCAAGTGGTTTCTGGACCTGTTTTTTGGCGTGTCCACCCCGGCTGCTAAGCAACGTCTATTCGTAGGCTGGCGTTTCGAGAAAGAGGGCGTTGCTCGCGAATGGCATATGAGGGAAGTCATTTAGAGCGCGAGCGAGCGAGTGCGCGCACTCACACTCTCTTCAGCGCGCACACGGTGGGCTAATATGATTACGCCTCTATTAGCTCTGTGCGCGAGACGAGACAGATCCCGCGCGCGCACAGCTGAGTGAGCGCTGGCGATGAAGCGCTGTCTTCACATGCTCCACCGAGGAGATGCGAGGAATTAATCATGCCGTTTTTCTCACGCTGAGAGGCTTTAAAAACAGAAGTTACACTTTGAGGAAGATTCATTGTGTGGTTTAATAAGTTTGTGGCTCATAACAGGCTTTTTCACTAAGGTAAGCTTCATTCCTGCCTTACTTTTTGCTGTTAGTATAGTATTGTGGTGTTTTTGAACAATATGTACAAGAAGGAAATTGATTTAATTTTTGATAATATTACTTACTTTTGCTTTTTAAAAAAAAAAAAATATATATATATATATTTATTTTTTTATTTTTATTTTTTTTTTAATTTATTTTTTTTTTGGTTATTTGTAATACATTTTTTAGGGATGTCCCCAGTTGTTTTGTGCCTCCTATCAAATTCGAGTCATTGAATATCGAGTATCTGCCGATATAGAATCCTGATCCGATACTTATATATTCCTAGTGTATTAAAGTTATTCACATTAATCATATGTATACAGAGTTGTGCAGAGAGTAAAAGTAATATATGTATGTAAAAGATAATATAAAATAATAAGATACACTCTCTCTATGGACACACTATATAAAGACTGTAAACATGTAGATGTAAACATGTTATAATGTTAACAATTGTAAACAGACTGTGTTGTCACAATTATGAATGGGACTGCTGATATAGCATCTTGTATTTTATATGTACAATAAGCAAAACAATTACAACATATGGTATTCGCGATGTCAGATCACCACACAGATAACACATGTACGTCTGCAAGATGTCTGTTAAAGATTGCTTGACCTGGAAACCATCTGCCGTGAAACATCTGACCGATGTGTGTAAGATTTAGTTTTACATACATTCTAAATCATAAACATCTTAAAGACATCTAATAAACGTCTGTTTGGCATCTGATAGGGAACTACCTATAGACGTATTGCAGATGAGCACACACTCTAAAAAATATGTCTTGCAGATGGAAATGCAGACATCAAATAGATGTCTCCATGATGTATGTGTGCTAACAGGGCAGTATGTCAGTCAAATCCGAACCAAAGCGCAACCTATACCCAGATAGCAAACATACGTCTGCAAGATGTCTGTTAAAGATTGCTTGATCTGGAAAGCATCTGCGGTGTACAAACATCTGACAGACATATTTAACCCTTCAACTGTCACTGAACACAGACATAAAAATGCACTATCCAGACTTAAATTTTTATAATTCATGAATGAAAACATAATTTGTAACACAAAAATATGGTAAAATATCTATTTAGGATTTCCAACGATGAATAGTTCGTCATGATTAGATTAGGATTTATTTGTAATATGGTGAAGTAAACTTAGGCGTCCCACAGAGTGGACGGTGACAGTTAAAGGGTTAAGATATTCAAAATCATAAACATCTTAAACACATCTAATAAGCGTCTATTTGACATCTGATAGGAAGCGTCCTACAGATGTATTGCAGTTGAGCAAACACTAAAAAATACATCTTGCAGATGTAAATGTAGATGTCAAAAAGACGTCTCCGTGACCCTTGAGATCGGCTCGGGACATCTGTGTTTTTTTATTTATTTCTTTAAATAATTATTTTTCCTCCTTTTTTCTTGTTTAGATGCCAAAACGGAAAAAATGAAGCGTCTTCAACTGAAAACATAATTTCAGGTGTGAGAGGAAAAAATTGTGATTCTCAACAATGTGGTGTAACGACTCAATCAATGGGACAGATCCTCAGCCGTACACCCTGTTGTTGGCCCTTCCTTTGAGCATCCTGGTGGGGCTCCTCATCCTCCTCATTGTCTTTGGCAATGTGCTGGTGATAATCGCCGTGTTCACAAGCCGAGCCCTCCGGGCTCCCCAGAACCTCTTCCTGGTGTCGCTGGCCTCCGCTGACATATTGGTGGCCACTCTGGTGATGCCGTTCTCGTTGGCGAATGAGCTGATGGGCTACTGGACCTTTGGCCAGGTTTGGTGCGAAATCTACCTGGCCTTGGACGTTCTCTTCTGCACAGCTTCGATCACCCACCTGTGCGCCATCAGCTTGGACAGGTATTGGTCGATCACGCAAGCCATCGAGTACAACCTCAAGCGCACGCCGCAGCGAATCAAGCGCATAATTTTTATAGTTTGGATCATCGCCGCTGTGATCTCCTTCCCGCCTCTTATTACCATGGAGAAGGGCGAGGGGAAGTTCTGCAAAATCAACGAAGAAAAATGGTACATTGTTTCCTCGTCCATCGGCTCGTTTTTCCTGCCTTGCATCATCATGGTCCTCGTCTACATCCGAATCTACCAGATCGCCAAGAAGAGAACCAGAGCGCCACCTGGGGACCGGAGGAAAAAGGACGCCGCGGACAAGAAGGAGAATGATCTGGAGAAGGATCCCCACGAGAAGCTCAACGGGAATCCGAACCCTGACCCGGACGACAAGGGCGAGATAAATGGCGTGGACTTGGAGGATTCGTCCTCCTCGGACCACAAGGTCTCCAACCCTTGTTCCCTCAAGAAGAAGAGCTCAAAAGGAAAGACCAAGCTGAGCCAAATCAAACCGGGGGACGGCGGTAAACGTGAAGTCCTTCAGACCACCAAGACCAGCAGGTGGAAGGGCCGCCAAAACCGGGAAAAGCGCTTCACGTTCGTCCTGGCGGTGGTCATAGGTGTGTTCGTCATCTGCTGGTTCCCGTTTTTCTTCACCTACACATTCATGGCGTTTTGCGAATGCTGCGTCAATGAAACTCTCTTCAAGTTCTTCTTCTGGTTCGGCTACTGTAACAGCTCCCTCAATCCTATTATATACACCATCTTCAATAATGACTTCCGAAGATCCTTCAAGAAGATCCTCTGCCGGAGAGATAACAGGAGAGTGGTGTGAATGAGTTGCTGTTTTTTTCCTCTCCTCTATCCAGTGTAATATATCACCTGGCGTTTACGGGAAGTACTTGTGTACAGTAAGCCAACACGTCGTGTGTCATTATACAACAAGTCCAGAGAGGGGAAAAAAAGACTCTTACATGCTTTGTACAAATGCAACAATGCATGGTTATGCAATTACAGCAAAATGCAAATTCGTCCATTTCTGAAGTGTATTGTTGTGCCGTTCTTGATATACAGTGAGTGGTGTCGTTTCGTAACTCTGGTATTTTATCATCTGCCAATGTGGAGGGACATATTCGAAGACAATGCATCACAAACCACACTGGATGTTGTTCAAAATGTGAAAAACAATTTTTAAAGTGCCAAAAGACTACAAGCTTGGCCTTCAAACTACGCTGCATGTCAACATGTTCTTATTTCCCTGACACACTGTATAATTAATTGTGAAGGTGTTGATATTGTTAGGTGGACTAATTGTCTTTTTTATCCCTGCCAGTAACGGTTCATTTAAAATCTTGCTTTGGACCATTAAGCAACAAGATGTTGAGCTCGTCCGACTGGAACCTGACATGCCGGTGTCACAACAGATTTCTCCCGCTTCTGATGTAGTTTATATCTGTCACCACAGATATAATGGATGGATGTGTAGTACCACAACACAAGGGATACTTACAAACCGTGTGTCAAACAGCTGTTTTCGCTGGCGAATTTGTAGAAATGCTCAACAAAAGAGAGGTGAATATTCAGCAAGATATCGAATGACTGACAACAGAGTTTCTCCAGGTCAAGGTGAGGTCAGGCCTCCAGCCATGCTGGCTTTTTCCCCCAGGATATCCAGTTGTAGAGAGATGGAGTTAGTGTCCAGTCCAATTGGTAAAATGTCTGAAAACAAAGGTCTTGAATGACATCTACAAACTACCCGTCACTGTGCGTTATTGCCATATCTGAAAAGCCTAATCATGATGTATGACTCACTTCAATATATTGGCTGTTTTCTGGTTGTGCTCTCAACGTGTTTAACCATTGAGGTCTGAAAAAAAAAATTGTGTTTGCACACACAAAGAGAGAAAACACTTGAAAAATAAAAAGTGCAGAGCCTTTTTTGTGTGTTATCATTCTGGAAAGGTGACTGGAGAGATTTCTTATGAAAAGCAAAGCTTCCCTTATAGAATCAGACCATGAAAGAGTTTAAAGTGTCTTCACAGAAGCAAAAAAAAATAGTTTACAGCATTGGAAACAAACTACTATGTTTTTAAAGTGTAACCACAAAACTAAACAATTTTATGTAGACGTTCCCTGACTGGCAGCGTAGACCCGCCCACTTAAAAAAAAACCGCTGCGGTTTGATTGACATGCAAACTGACCAATCACGCGTTAACCTGATCATTTTGAACCTTAGAACTTTTCTAAGCCTAGATAATCACGCGGAATTGCTCAAACCAGTCGACTTTCTCACAGGTAATGAAAAGTTGCTGTTATCTTTCAGCGATTATCTCGTCAGTTTCAATTATTTTGCCTGTGTTCCCGTTCAGTTTGACTTTAATGTCTCATTTGACCGTTCACCTCAGAAATCCGGTGATTATGCGACTATTTGCTGTGCACGTGATTTACGTACTTTTTCCACAGGAATATAATTTTACAAATAGTATAAAACACTGCCTGCGGTAAAGTTCCCCAGTGGCAGTAATACATTTATATGCTGGAGAGAATGTACCGAGACCTTCATAATTATGATGGATCATGATAATTTCATCTCATCTATAATCATCATTAAATCGTCAAGACAGCGGGGTGATAATTACGAAGTTTAAAATAAGGTTTTTATTACACGGACCTGTAGCGCCGGTTTCCGTACCCTTTTGCGAACTGACATAAAAGCATTAAATGGCAACTTTAAAGATATTGCAGCGCATTACCACCCACAGCGGCAGAGCTGCGCTTGAGATATATGATGTGATATGAGCTGGCGGGAGGGAGGGAGGTGTGTGGATACTGCTGGCCGCCTTGAAGTGTGAGTGGGAGACCGGAGAGATGGCCGAGCGGTGATGGACATTCAGTGGGAATGAACATTCAGGGGGTTGTGTTGATGAGCTTCACTTCATGGGATGAGGGATGAGGGTGTTTTGGTCAACTCTGAGAAAGAGAGAGAGAGAGAGTTTTTTAAAGAAAGGGATGTGAATCTAAATAAATAAATAAAATTATTATTATTATTATCATCAACGAAGGTTATGATTTATGCCACTTTTTAAACAGGCCACCCCAATCAATAAATCTGAACAAAACCGTGCTTACGTCTTTGATATTATTGTTTATTATTATTTTTTGATGACAAAATGTCTGATAAAAGTCTACATGTTTTATGCTAATTAAAAAAATCACTATAATTATAATTATGATGTTTAATATAATTATAATAATTATAATTACAATTATATCAACTTTAAATAATAATAATGATGATGATAATAATAAATAAACGAATAAATACACCAGGGATGGTTATGCTTCATGATATTGCCACCCTTCTAAAATCTGAACATAAATAAATAAATACATGTTTAAAAAAAGGAAAGAAAGAATAAAGAAAAAAAAATCACAATAATTATAATAATTTATTATTATATTTATTTATTTAAAAATAATCATTGCTATTATTAAGAATAATAATCACAATTATATAAAAATAAGTAATTAACATGAAGAAGATGATGATGATGATAATAATAATAATAATAATAATAATAATACATTATCATTCTTGCCATCAAGGATGGTTATGCTTCAATATATAGCCACCATACTAACATCTGCTAAAATAAATAAATGGAAAGAAAGAATAAGAAAAAAAAATCACAATTATTTTGTTATCACTTCTAAATATAAATCATATAATAATAAAAAAATATCATTACTATTAAGAATAATAATCACATTACATTAAAAATATTTAACATGAAGATAATAATAATAATAATAATAATAATAACAACAACATTAACAATGACATGTTATCATCCTCACCATAAGGGATGATTATGCTTCATAATATTGCTGCCCTTCTATAAATATAAACAATAAAAATAAATAAATAAATAAATAATAATAATAGGAAGAAGAAGAAGAAAAAGAAGAAGGAAAAAAAGAGGAAAACGAAAGAATAAGAAAAAATCACAATAAAAATTATTATATCAACTATAAATATAAATTATAATATGTAATAATCAAAAAACAATCATTGTTAGGAATAATAATTACAATTACATTGCAAAAAATTAAAGCATGAATTAAAACATGAAGATGACGATATAATAAAATATAATATAATATAATATAAATGTATTATTATATATGTAGATAACATAATAATACAAACTATTATTATTATTATTATTATTATTATTATTTAATGAATCATCACTACATTAAAATTAATTAAACTTAAGATAATAAAGTATTATTAATATATATTACTGATATATCTATCTATCTATCTATCTATCTATCTATATATATATATATATGTGTGTGTGTGTGTGTGTGTGTGTGTGTAGATAACATATATTATAGAAACAATTCAACTTAAAATGTATTCAACTTAGGATAATATTATTAATACATATGTGTGTATGCTATATATACTTAAGATAATAACAATAATATTATTAGTATTAATATTATTATTATTATTATTATTATTATATTATTAATAGTTTTTATTATTATTAGGGGATTATTAGTATTCTTGTGGTATTATTATTTTATTTTATTTCTGTGTATCTTTTCATTTATTCAGTTAGAATTATCATATTATGGTTTGAAATAAGCTTGCATAATTAAAGGAATGTTCTGAGTAATCTCTGTTTACAGCATTTGATTACCACTATGTGTGACAACAAACAAAAATCTCATCTAGCGTAATGAACTTTAGAAATAAAACTGTATGAGAAAGTTTAACAGCAACTGGGGGGCCTTTGAAGAAGCTGCTGCCCCGGGTCTCCCAGGAGCATAATCCAAGCTTAAACAGGAGGCAGACGAGACAAAACGACTGAGAAAATGAGCATCACATCATGGGTATTGAAAGCTGGCATATGCTGCACTGCATGATAAACTTTATTCGTACCGAACGCTACCTCATGGCAGCAGATGACTGAATCACTGAATGACAGAACCAGCAGCCAAAATGCTTGGTCTCCAGATGCTGTCTTTTAGACTTGGCTCGCGGCTATCAGCGCACATAGGTACAGCAGATCCATGTTTGTGCCGCTTTTAAATGACGCCGATGAATTCAGAAAGTTGTGAAGCTCCAAAGGTCAAGCTTAAAGCTTTCAGAAGAGACCCCACTGTGCGTTTTTCATGCAACGCTGTTAATCAATACCAGTTTCTCTCTCTTTTTTACAGCAGGCAAACAAAGAGGCAGACATCTTATTAAAGAGAGTGATGGGAAGTGGGGAGGGAGCGGAATAGAGGAATTTGTTTGCCCCATCCAGCGTGTTTCCTGGACCCTACTTTTTCCTTGCAATCCACCCTGTGGGAAATCAATTTGTGTTTGTCAAATGAGCAACACACTTAAAGCCACTGAAATGCAGCTGTGCACCAGAGAGTCAGCACGTATGTGTGTTAAGCACAGCGATCCGGTCTCACAGCGCGGCTGAGAAAAAACAAACAGCAGAAATGCAGCGCTACGAGTGTTTAATTGCAGAATGCAGTTTGTAAAATTAGTCTGCGGGGACACAAACGACATGAGATGAATGCTGATGGGCTCCATTATTTCAGTTCAGTGCGCAAAGTTTGAAAAAACATCACAAATAAATCTCTTGAACATTTCAAATGTTTCTTTTAGACTCCAGTGAGTTTATATGGTGAGTAATGGAGAGTCTTTGGCTTCTCAAATTTGTCTTGTGAGACACATGTAATCTCTTGTGTCCACTAGCGATGTTAACAGTGTCTCAAAATGATGTATAAATTTGCCAAGGTAAAACATCAGCAATTGGAAGTTAAAGGAATTTCATTCTGTTCAAAAGTTTTCACCCCCTGGCTCTTAATGCATCGTTTTTATTTCTGGAGTGTTTAAACCTTCTGTAATAGTTGCATAGTTGCCCTCAGTTGTCCTCAGTGTGAAAAGATGGATCTCAAAATCATACAGTCATTGTTGGAAAGGGTTCAAATACACAAAAATGCCGGAAAACCAAAGAACTGTGGGACCTGAAGTGTGGGATTTTTCTGAAGAACAGCAGGCAGTTTATCTGTTCAGGTCAAAGAAGGGACTCATGAACAACTACATTTTTAATGATTCTGAAAGGGGGATGTAAACTTTTGACCTCAACGGTATGCGTTTTTTTCCTATAAGAACCATGGGCATACAGTTGTACAGTTTCTTCCAATTTTGCCATCTCATCATGAGGTTGGACAATCAGAAATCAAATGAGGGAATTTGCAACAAAGATAACAACATGCTCACTATTTAGCGCACAACTCCCTAAACGAATTATGCAAATCAGTTAACAGTGCAATTTTGACATACAAGACACATAACGCAATTCTACGATTTCTAGAATTTTTACAACTTTGCAAAATCTTATGATATATCGTACAACTTAAGCCGAAACTATACTTCACTTTTTACGCATACGTGAGGGACAGCGTACAGTGAGAATTTTGTCATCAGAATAGTACGCGCACCACACAAATTTTGTAAGTGTACTTTGTATGCGCAAGTCCCACATGTGCATTGACGTTATTTTGCAGTAATCAGTATTTCCACAAGGTGGCAACACTGTCCCGGGCCGTTGTTTCACAGTACACACTTTCAACATGATTCCATGACATTTAGAAAAATCTCATAATTTTTAAAAGTTGCAAAATCGTAATTCATATGATTTTTGTACGTTTTTTCCCATAACAATCATGAATAGCTTTCATGGGTTGGGCTTGATATTTAAGTTTGGGTCTTAAGTTTTTTTTTTTTTTTTTTTCATGCCTTGAATCGTAAGTTTACTTCCAATTTTGCCATCTCATACAAGTTATTATGACTTTACAAAATCGTATATTGTTCAGCTTGTACGACTATACATTTTTTCCTATAACAGTGGTTGGGTTATGTGTTGGTCTTTTGTCTCATGAAGTTGGACAGTCAGAAATCAAATGAGGGGATTCACTAATAATGACTTTATCGCTATTTAGTGTCTGTCTACGTTGTTTTAGCACACAGTTCTCTAAAGAAATTATGCAGATCAGTTAACAGTGCAAAATTCAAGATTTGTGATCGCTTGTACAGAAAGACACATTGAAGACAATTCCATGACATCTCTTAATATCTCATAATTTCTACAACTTCGGTAAATCGTATAATGTACAACTTACACGACCATATGTTTTTTCCTATAAAAGTCATGATTGGCTTATGGGTTGAGCTTTGTTTAATTTTGTGTCTTTTCTTGTAAACCCAAGTCTTACAGCTTCTTTCAATTTTGCCGTCTCCTGGGGTTGGACAATCAGAAATCAAATGAGGGAATTCGCAGCAACAACAACGTGCTCAACATTTTCTGTCTGTTTTACTTGATTCTCTAAAGGAATTATGCAAATCAGTTAACAGTGCATAGTTCAAGATTTGTGATCGCTTGTACAGAAAAACATTCAACACAATTCCATGACAACTCGTAAAATCTCATAATTAGTAAAAAATTGTAGAATCATGTAACTTATCATACGTTATATATGTTTTCTATAACAATCATGGCAAGATTTACAGGTTAGGCTTAATTTAGATTTTGGTTTAGGTCTTATGTTTTTTGCGTGACCCAAGTTGTATGTTTTGCCATTTTGTAAGAATTATTATAGAGAGTTCTCATGAGGCCAAGTGAGACATGTTCTGTGTGCGACACTTGTGTTTAATATTTTGTGTATCTGTTTTTATTTAATTTCTTTTTTTAATTTCACTTTTTAATTTTTATATGATTATTCAATTAAATATACTGAGAGCTATAAAAGAATAATATCTGAACAATAAAAGTTTCCTCTGGTGATGTTTTATGTTCATTCAACAACCAGGTGATTGTAAAGATGCTAGCTGTCACTTTGAACTGAGGAAACCTTGCGAGTTAAGATGTAAAAACAGAATCCGACCTTGATGTTCCACTAAATCAGCATGATTTTTTAGTCTCTGGAGAATGTCTATAAATTTTGTCACATGGACTGAAAATGGCCTGAAGGTCAGATAGCTTCATGTCGTTATGAAGATGTTTGGGTTGGTGAGGGCGAGGAGGGCCACAAATGTCATGAGACACTTAAACAGTAAGTAGTTCCTGCGGTGAGCAAACCAGCGTGGAGTAAAAGCAGGCTTCTCCGGTAGTCCGTTCACACAGGGTCCGCTGGGAATCAGTAGCCAATGTTTCAGACGGTTTCCTCTTTGCATCTGTTGCCCTTTTCCCTTGTGGCTGTTTTGCTAAGTGGAAATTTGCTGCAGAAATTTGAAGACCTGCCAGAGAGAGAATTCACGTTTCTGTTAGAATGTACGTGCATTTGTGCGTGTGTGTACTTGTCAATATTAAAACAGAACAAATTGGAAATTGAGGTAAACATTGGCTCACTGTGGGAACACAAGCAGTGGAAAATAAGTGTTTTAGTTTTAATGAGGTCATTTGAATCTACTGAATAAAATTATTCTGAAGTTTCTTTGGAAAGAGCCCTTTACATGGTTTCCAATATGAAAAAATGAAGAACGTCTGGAAATGCACACGCCATCCAAGAAGGTCTGTATTACCTGGAAAAAAAACTATCCGTTAGCATTGCCATTTATTTTTAATTGCAGATGCATAATTCATAATCTTTTACAAATAATGTTTTTTGTTCAAAGCTGCCAGGACTGCAACAAGCGACAGATACGTTTCAATAGAATCTTTTTAATTAATCTGAACGATTCTTTTGCGAACCGAACTAAATGATTCAATCACGATTGAATTGGTCCGAGATGCTCAAACCGTCTTTTTCCGACTCGACGCCTAATAAACTGACAACCTGTCAGCGAATCTGTCATCTGATAGTAAGATAAGTATGATAAGCCATTTTAGAATCGTACTTTTCATAAAAACTGATTTGCGTCGGACTTTTTTTAATTACTCCCTCAGGCTTTCTGTTTTCGCGGCGTCCCGCTGGAAGCCCCGCCCATAGCGAAATCTCATTGGTCCAAAGTCGTAGCTGTATATTAATCGTCCAATCTGATTGGCGGTTACTGTTTTACCTCAGGGAGCAGTTTTATTCTCAGTGTGAACAGACAAATTACTTGACGCTGGATGTTTGACAAGGTAAGCTCTGTCAACAGCATTTAATAGTGTATGACAGGATATATAACAATGTTCACTGTCAGGAAATAATTTAGGTTCCCTGAATTTGGAAAAACAGTTTGTCACAGCTTCACACTTAACAGTGGCAGTCTGTGGGCAGTCTTTTGCTGTTTGTTTGTTCATTTTTACCAAATGAGGGATGAGTTTAAATCATATTCTGTGGTAACTGACAGCATTTAACAGGTGCTGTCGAGACAGCTTAGTTTTTATTGAACCCAGAACGTTTATTTTAATGTTTTACCTCAGTGTAGGTAGAAACATTGAGCCCATTCTGGCAGTAGTTCACCACTGGTTTTATTACATTCTTTTATTTGCTTCATTTTGTCATAACAGTGAGAAAAGACATGGCACCTTGCACACATATACTCAGGCTAACATAAAGTAATGGTAATCTAATCACTAAGAAAAAAGCTTCTGTGAGTAGGCCGACCGTAAATCCACACCAGACAGTAGCCAGACCTGCATATGTCTCATTCGGTTTAATAATGCCACAGCATGAGATGAACAAATTTAACCATTCTACCCGAGGCGCTCGTCTCTTCTGACTTTATGTCTTAACGCCAAACAAAACCGAATGAAAAAATGGTTATAGAATGGAGATGTATGGTGGATTTCTGAACTGAGGTCGCAAAGTCTGTTTGTAGTCCAATGTAAGTTTATATTCAAGATCCATTTGTTGTTTAGTCAGTTTTGTTTCGTTTTAATTAAGAATAGCGATACATGGCTGGTTTATGAGCTGACAGATTTGTGCAACCAAACTACATTTCCCATGATTCCATCTGGAAGCACAGAAAAATTAAATAATACAGTGATAAAACATTAAGTACACACAAAATGTGCATTCATTGCTTTTTATTGTGTTATTTCAGTGCTTAAAATCCCATGTCAGCCATATTTCGCCATATTCGCCCTCAGCAAGGTGGACAGACCACGGTGAGCAAGTCTCCTCTGTGCACTTGCTATGCAAATCATGTCCCAATCCATTTTAAAACCATTTTTATTGAATATTTTCCATTTCATGCTTTTGTTAATGCCTTAATATATTTTGGTCCCTTTGTGATGTCAGTTAATTTATTGCAATGTTCCCAATCCAACAGATGAATCATGTAGGACATTTCTGAAGAATACGTTGAATTAATTCAGATGAACGAGGTTTTAAGTAACAATATATAGCATGAACATGATTCATTCAAAAGGATTTTCATTTCAAAATAAAAATAGAAAAATAATGGCCTGGGGCACTGGTGGCATCAATTTCCCTTCATTCTTTCAAGCCCACTCTCTAGGGCGCTTACTCATAATTGATGTGCAGGTAATTTGCAGGGTCCTTTGGGGTCCCTAAGGGACAAATATAGTGAGGGGGAGAGAAAGAGAATCGGCATGAAACGGTGTTTGTAATTTAAAGAGGAAAAGTTGCTCAGAAGAAACAGTATCTGATATTTTACTTATTAGTGCTCTCAAAATTAGTGTGTTTTTCTATTGTTTCAGGGCTCTATGCTTACTTTTCTTTTTAGGAGCACTAAAAAAAATTTTGAGCATAGTCAAAATTTTAGGAGTATCAATAATCAAAAAAATCTGATCCAAAATAAACCTTGCCATTACAAAGTGATATTTGACTCCTTAAAGTGAATTAAAGGGGAATTTTGTTTTTACCTTTGTAATGGCATTTTTCTTTATTAAAAGTATGTCATCTTCTATGTCATTTTTTTTTTTTTAATTATATTTTAAAAAGCAAAAAAATAATTTGTACTACAGAGGTGGCACAGAAGAACAGAAAAGTGGCTTGTAGGTGTATTTTCATATGTTTAACAAGGCTCTGAGGTGGCATGAGTGCAATCAAATTCATAAATTCATGTTGAGATTAATGTTTTAAGTATAACATTTTGAATACAGAAATATCAAATAATTTAAATAACTGAAAAGGTACTTTAAGAATTAAACTAAAACTACCAGTAGGTGACGGCAAGTCACTGATTTAATTACTGAATCATTCGTTCGATTTGTTTGAATGTCTGATTCATCCAGGAAAAAAGCAAGTGACTGTCTTTATGAATGGGAAATTGAATAATTTATTCACTAGATTCATTTAAAAATGCACATTTATTCATAAACAAAACACTGCTGTGTTTCAATGGAGATGCGAAGCGGCTCAGTTGTGACTTGTTTCAAACTATTTTATACGAAATATCAGGCAATAGTGTTATACTCAGACAATGTAAGTCACTTAAAATTAACTTCTAACTAAATGCGAATTAAATAAAATTGGATACAGTTCGATACAATTGGAAATATCGCCCAGCCCTAGTATCAGTGATACTAAACTTTAGTCATAAAAACATGCCATATTAAATATTAAAACTATACTTACATACAAATATTAAAAATATACTGTCTTTGTTGTTTCTACATTAATTCAAAGATTGAATGTAAATTTTTTGCATATAAAAGTAGATTTAAAAACCGTTAGGTGGGATTAATCACGATTATGATTATTTTCAGAAAAAAAAAATCACAATTAATTAGTTATTTTTTAATCGATTGACAGCACTATTATATATATTCAAATATAATATAGTATAATTAGTATAATAATAATGTTACATATAACAAGATATTACTATACGCCAGAAGAATATTATATTAAATACATTCTCACTGGTATTGGTGCATGAAAGCATGACTAATATTAGAAAGGAAAAATAGTGTTGTCTATGAAATATGACCCATTTTGTATATTTCTCTTAGGTCACCCAAATATGAAAACTAGCTGAACATTTACTCACCCTCAGGCCATTTAAGATGTAAATGAGTCTGTTTCTTCATCCAAATACGTTTGGAGAAATGTAGCATTACATCCCTTGCTCACCAATGGATGTGAATGGGTGCCATCAGCATGAGAGTCCAAACAGCTAATAAAAACATTACAATAATACACAAAGTATTATCCAGACCATCAATTAAAGCAGAAGTCCACTTCCAGAACAATTTGCAAATAATTTACTCACCCCCTTGTCATCCAAGATGTTCATGTCTTTCTTTCTTCAGTCGTAAAGAAATTATGTTTTTTGAGGAAAACATTTGTGTTTTTCTCCATATAATGGACTGATATGGTGCCCCGATTTTGAACTTCCAAAATGCAGTTTAAATGCAGCTTCAAACGATCCCAAATGCGGTTGTAAATGATCCCAGCCGAAGAAGAAGGGTCTTATTTATTTTAATAAAAATAATACAATTGATATACTTTTTAATGCCAAAAGCTCGTCTTGTCTTCCTCTGCCTGAACTCTGCTTTTTTCCGGTTCATGACAGTTAGGGTATGTCAAAAAACTCCCATCTCATGTTCTCCCTCAACCTCGAAATCGTACTATATCGCTGTTTTACCTTTTTTGTTAAGGGTCTTCTTTGCATGTTCACTTTGCAAAGACTGGGTCGGTACTTCTGCAGTGATGTAGGACAATTTTAAAATGATTTCTGAAGTTGAGGGAGAAAATACAATTGGAGTTTTTCGACATACCCTAACTGTCTTGAGTCAGAATACACAGAGTTCAGGGAGAGCAAGACAAGCGTTTGAGATTAAAAAGTATATAAATTGTATTATTTTTATGAAAATAACCAATCGTTTTGCTAGATAAGACGATTCTTCCCCGGCTGGGATCGTTTACAACCGCATTTGGGATTGTTTGAAGTTGCATTTAAACTGCCTTTTGGAAGTTCAAAATCAGGGCACCATACCAGTCCATTATATGGAGAAAAATCCTGAAATGTTTTCCTCAAAAACCATTTTTTTACGACTGAAGAAAGAAAGACATGAACATCTTGGATGACAAGGGGGTGAGTACATTATCTGTAAAATGTTGTTCTGGAAGTGGACTTCACCTTTAACATCTTGAGAAGTTAAAATCTGTGTGTTTGTAAGAAACAGTTATCTCACTTTGTCTGAATCAGGAGTGAAATATGCACATATCAAGTTCCGTTTACTAGCAAAAACAGTCCAAAACAGCTCTAAATAAGTATGTTAGTGGATTTTTATGTGAGAAAACAACAGGAGATGGACTTTTTCACTGGAGGAAGCATTTTTATGGGTTACAAACTCATATCTTGGCCAGAAGCGATGGTTTAAAGTTAAAATGCCTTAATGATGGATTTGTTTCCTGCAAACACACAGCTTTTCCCTTCAAAAGATGTTAACTGATGGACTGGATTCATGTGAATTACTTGTGGATTATTGTGATGTTTTTACCAGCTGTTTGGACTCTCATTCTGACGGCACCCATTCACTGAAGAGGATCCATTAGTGAGCAAGTAATGAAATGCTACATTTCTCCAAATCTGATGAAGAAACAAACTCATCTAGATCTTGGATGACCTGGGTGAGTAAATGTTCAGCAAATCTTTATTAGTTGAACTGTTCCTTTAAAACATTACTGTATCACTATGTTAACACATTGTGATGCATTCATCGATGGGATGGTACATTGTGCATTTTATTAGCAAAGTACAAGGTGTCCAGCCCTATTGCACCATTCAATCACATTGGTTTACTCAGTGCTGACATACACTTCCTCTTTCTGTTTCCCATATCAGTCAACGCAAGACTCTAATTCACATGGTAACCCTGATGTTCTCACTGTCTGAGTCCCAGACCTAAACCTTCCTCCGCAATCACCAAACACACACATGCACACACAAACACACAGCATAATTGACTCGAGGGCGTAAAGACAGAGGGCAGTCATCAGCAGAGATGGGCCCGTAAATGTGCCGTAACCCCGAGGTCAAAATTGCTCCATTTTAGAAATTAATGTTCCACAAGCAATTAGTTTGTTTCTTTTCAGTTTTGTTTTTTTGAAAGCACGAAATGATTCAGCACAGAAATTATGCATTTAATAGCACCAATCAGTTACTCTCAGAGTTTTAAAGGACCGCGGTTGATTTAAAGTTAAATAAAGGTTTAATTACGCCATAGTGCTCCAACAGACGCATCCAGCCCGTCAGGCTTTATTTTGTGACTCGTGTCATGCCTAGTTATGAATGTGCTTATTATAATTAACTGGTTACTAAAAGTTGCAGGAAAATGAGATTTTAGGGGTGGATTATATATATATATAAGCAGCAAATTTGACTGACAGTCCTACTTAATGATGGTGAAAAAGAAAATAAAGTAAATAGGGTGTGAAGCTTTATCAGTGTTATTTTAGTATGACTGAGACACACTGCCAGTCAAAAGTTTTTGAACAGTAAGATTTTAAATGTGTTTTTTTTTTTTTTTTATAAAGAAGTCTCTTCTGCTCTTCTTCTGTCTCTTTAACATACTACTACAGCTACTACTACTAGTAGTACTACTACTAATAATAAATGTTTTTTTGAGTAGCAAATCAGAATAATAGAATGATTTCTGAAGGATCATTTGACTGGAGTAATGATGCTAAAATTCAGCTTTGAAATCACAGGAATAAATTACATTTGAAAATATATTTAAATAGAAAGCAGTTATTTTAAATAGTAAAATTATTTCAAAAATGTTACTGTTTTTGCTGTACTTTGGATCAAATAAATGCAGGCTCGGTAAGCAGAAGAAACTTCTTTTAAAAAAAAAATACCTTTTGACTGGTGGTGTATTATTATCATTTTTATTAGTATTTTGAATTAGTCGTTTTTTATATTTTCCATTTTAGCTTTGTTTTTTAACTATTTTTTAATATCTGTATGCTTTTTATTATTTTTGTTTAATTTTAGTTATGAAGCTATATGAAGCTAAACTAGATTAAAATGATAATTAATTCAACTGGTAATTGATAAGAATAGTTAATTAATACTTTTTTTATTTATTAAAAACATAAGATTTTAAACATTTTGTTTGACTTCTAATTTGTGTTATTTTTATTTATTTATTTTGGTTATATTTTCTAGAATAAACATATATTCTATAATATATTACAATGCTATACTATACAAATATATATGAGTCAAACACAAGATGTCCTGTTTTGGTGTCCACATTAAATTAAATTGACAAAAGTGATACATACATGATTTATATACAAGGATCAGTTCACTCCTGAATTAATTTCCTGATAATTTATGCAACACCCATTCATCCCAGATGTTCATGTCTTTCTTTCTTCAATCAAAAAGAAATTAAGATTTTTGAGGAAAACATTCCTGGTTTTTTCTCAGTATAGTGGACTTCAATGGGGATCAATGGGTTGAAGAAAAAAATTGTAGTTTTGCAATGCAGCTTCACAGGGCTCTACATGATTCCAGCTGAAGAATAAGGGTCTTAACCAACAAAATGAATGGTCATTTTTTTAAAAAAAATAATCCAAATTTATATATATTTTTTAACCACAAATACTCGTCTTGCGCTAGCTGGACTTCACACATTAAGTAATCACATTGGAAAGGTCAAAGGCAGTTAGTTCTTCATCTGTGTACTTCGATTCAGAAAGGTAGATTAGAGCGAAAAACTCCACCTAATTTTCTCCTCCAACTTTAAAATCCAACATTGTTTTTTTTTCCTTCTGCACGTTCGCTTTAAACACTGGGTTGGTACTTCTGCCTGTGACACGCGTGGCCTTTCCTTTCTAATGCGTGAAGTCGTGGACACAGAACTAGTGCAAGACGAGCATTTGTGGTTAAAAAGTATAAATTAGGGGTTCAAGCACGTAGCGCTGAAACCTTATTCTAATTCGTAAGTCGTAAACAAAACTACGTGTCTTTGCCATTCACTAACACAGACACGCAGAAATACGGCTCTTATTAAAATGCATTCTTAAAGTACCAGTACTAGTAAAATGCAGAATTGTATTGTTTTTAAAAGCAGGGTATCGTGAAGCTTTATAAGTACCGGTATATCGTGCAACACTACCTGTTAGACAAGGTTAACGGAGGCCGATCGGAACGAAACTCAGTGGGCCTGTTCGACTCACGACCCTAAAGGTCTGAGAGATATTTGAAAGAAATCAGCCACTGGTGAGCCATATCGCATTTTTCAAGGTCGTAAACAATTGTACATCTAATTTTTCGCACATATACACGATATTCGATAGAACTCCTCCTTCCGGACAACTTTGCCTCTGCAGTCAATCAAATCGTTTGTTAATTGAGATGATACTTTTGCGAACTAGTTCTAGGTTTGTCGCTTGGAAAAAAAAAAAAAAAAAAAAAAACCCAGTGCAGTACAATTCTCTGGGCTCTCTAGGCCAATAATTATCAAAAAAATGTTGTAATTTAACCTTTGGAAAGCTATAACGGGGGTCGTTTAGAAAAGCGACCCATCCAAATTTACCTAAAATCCTATAAAGCCTAAAGGAAAACTCAAAACTTCACAAAACCTGGTGAGCACATGCGACTGGTGATTCTTAACAAGCATGCAAAGTTTTAAGGAGATCGGACCACAGCTGGCGCTATAACAGTCATAAACGTTACAAAACATAATATTATGTATTTGGAAAAAATGCTTTTTTTCAATCATTGATTTAGGTGGTTACAGACTTGCTAAGCAATATGACTTTTTCCATATTTGCTTAAATGCCTTAAAGTGCTTGAACCCCGGTAATCGCTGCTTGCAGATATATTTTTTATTTATTTATTTTTCAAAAATAAAAACGACTAATAAGACTCTTATTTCTCGGCTGTGGTCGTGAAGAGCCCTTTGAAGCTGCATTAAAACTGTAATTTGGACCTTCAACCCACTGATCCCCATTGAAGTCCACTATATGAAGAAAAATACTGGAATGTTTTCCTCAAAAAACATTTCTTTTCAACTGAAGAAAGAACAACATGAACATCTTAGATGACATGGGGGTGAGAAAATTATCAGAATTTTTTTTTTTGCTCAGTAAATAATTGAATTAAACGTGACACGTTCTAACATACTAAAAAATATAGTAAATAAATGTACTATATATTCTATAACGCATATAATTGCCATCCATTATAGATTGATTGTGGCCCTCTTGATTGTGAAGATGAGTGCCTCTTTATTTGCTGTGTAGCTGAGGAGGGCTATCACGACGAGCGTGTGATTCCACATTAGATGTTTTAAATTGTGAAGATTTTTTTTGCCGCCTCTGTAGCCCACTCTGATTTTTGATGCACTGTTGGATGCATTAGTACCTCCACACTTTCCAAACCCCCAACCACCGGTTCCTGCCAAACGAGAGCCATTTTGTCAATTACGTTCTTCCAGAGTCACTTTAGCTAAATCCACACTTCACAGTTAATTAAGAAGAGCGCTGTGTTCTCGTGTGCCGTGTGTGTGGTAAGAGTTGCGTTTTGCATGCCAATGCAATAAGCACAAGTCGTTCTTTTTGTTTTCCAGTAAAAACATCTAAATATCGGAAGGTGTTATATGTACCAAAATGGAATTAAACCAATGTGACGTTGTTGAAACATTAGCTAAACTGCTAAATAGTGCACAGCAAGATGCAGTACTGTGCCTAACTTGGTTAGCCTAACCAACGACGTGTGTTGCTAACAGCCGTGTCGCTCTGTAAACCGCTTTGTTCACACTTGATTCACGGTTTAGTCATCTACATAGTGTCATTAGGTTGTGATTGTGACGCAGACGCTCTCCGGATGTCCTATTGGCTGATATTTTTCAGCTGTTGGCTCTTCAGCTTATTAGCGCTGACGCATTTGTGGAGTATCTGGAGCTCGGCAGCCCTCCGCCCTCCAGAATCATTTCCTTTTGTCTTTATCTTCTGACAGTGCTCATACATTGTGCGTGTAATCGCATGAGCTAATATCTAACTGCTATGCACAGCTTCCCGAAACAATATTAGTTAATCAGTCCTCCTTCGCCCCAGAGCACAGTAGTTACAGCTACTGCATGTGTTACACAGAGAGATCAGATGTAGGAAAAAATGGTGAAAATTATTTATAAATGAGCTTAATAATGGTCTTAAAATTTCCACTCCTATTTGTAATGCATAAATAAATACATACATACATACAATTTCAGAAATGCATGAACAGCCACAAATATTCATGTATAAATACTTTATAAGTTATATAAAGTTTAAAAAAGGAAAAAGTTAAGTAAAATATAAAATAATTATATATAATAAGAAGAAAAGAAAATATCTGTCTGTCTGTCTGTGAAAAAGAAATATGTAACTTATAATAACTTATAAAAAAACCAAAAAGTTATAAAAAGGTTAAAAAAGGTAATGATTCAATTATAAATATCTTATAAAATAAAAATGTTATAAAAAGTTTAAAAAGGCAAAAGGTTGCCTTGTTTTATTTTCACATATTTCATGAAAAACCGGTTGTTTCTCTTCCGTTAAATTTATGCAGTATATTTTAATATTTCACTCATTTCATCTTCTAGAGTTTCAAAGTTAAAAAATAAAATAAATAAATAAAATGACCAGAAAATATAAAAATTCTATATTTTTATTAATTAAAAATTATAAATACGATATAACTTATTAAAAAGTTTTAAAAAGGTTATATATGTTAATTTACATATTTAAAAATATGAAATTTTATTACATATATACACACACACAATGCAATGCAACATATTTTATATATATATATATATATATATATATATATATATATATATATATATATATATAATATATTCAATTAATTAAATTATAAATACCTTATTAAATATAAAAAAAATATAAAAAGTTTAAAGGCAAAAAGATATCTTGTCAGTCAGTTATTAATGAGAAATCACTGAAATTAATTATAAATAAAAAAAAATATATATAAAAAGGTAAAAAAAAAAACGGTTATATAAATTCTATATTAAAATATTGAATTATATATAAAAGTATTGAATTCTATTGCATGTACACGTATATAGACAATTAAATTCATTTTTTTAAATATATATATATATATATATATATATATATATATAATTCAATTATAAATGACCTTATGAAACCTTATGAAATAAAGGTTAGAAAAAGTCTAAAAACGTAAAAAGATGTCTTGTCAATCAATTATAAATTGCAAATCAATTATAAATAAAAATATATGTAAAACAGTAAAAAAAATGGTTATATAAATTATATATTTAAAAATATTTAATTGTATTACATGCATGCATATATTGACAATACATTTCAATATTTTTATTATTTATAATATATTGATAATAATGTAATTTATATTATATAATTCAATTATAAATAACTTATAAAATATAAAAGTTGTAAATGGATATATAAAGTTTAAAAAAGGTTATATATATTACATCATATATTTAAACACACACACACACACACACACACATAGTTTAATAGCTCCATATACTGTGTACTATGTATCAGTACTGTGCAAAAGTCTTAGGCCACTAGTATTTTCACCAACAAAAAAATGGTTTAAAGTAAGTTATTTCTATCTTTTGCTGTAGTGTGTCAGTAGGAAATATCATTTTACATTTCTAAACATTCATTTTGCCATTAATAGTAATAATCCAGTGAGATTTTTGTTTGCACAAGGAGTCTGACAACAGCCAGTGCTCCACACAGAGATCTGATCTGACCATCATCCAGTCTTCATGGAATGACATGAGGAAAGAGAACAAACTGAGACTAAATCCAGAAGAACTGTGACAACATCTCCAAGATGCTTCAAGAAACCTGCATGCAAAGCTACCCGAAAACTCATGCCCAAATGTGCCTAGGGCAAAAGCTGTTTTAAGCGCAAATATGGTTTACCAAATGTTGATTTAATTTGGTTAATAGAAGTCAACTGATAAAATCTATTTACGGCATTATTTTTGACAGCATCCTCATTTTACAGCATTTTTACACAAGTGCCTAAAACATTTAACAGTACTTTGCAGGTAGGTCTCTTGAAGCATCTTGGAGATGTTGCCACGGTTTCTGGATTTAGTCTCAGTTTGTTCTGTTTCTTCATGTCATTCCAGACAGACTGGATGATGGTCAGATCAGATCTCTGTGTGGAGCACTGGCTGTTGTCAGACTCCTTGTGCAAACAAAAATCTCACTGGATTATTACAAATAATGGCAAAATGAATGTTTGGAAATGTAAACTGATATTTCCTACTGACACACTACAGCAAAAGATAGAAATAACAGACTTAAAACCATTTTTTAGTTGGTGAAAATACTAGTGGGCTAAGACTTTTGCACAGTACTGTATATAGTAGTTATTGTGCTTTTTCGTTCTTTCACATATTCCATAAAAAATCAGTTGTTTCTATTCTATTACGTTCCCTTATTTGTTGTAGCTTTGCTGTTCCAGCTCCGAATGGCTCCATGAGGGGACGTGGTGTTACGTGCGTCTTGCTGGAGTGCAACAAAGGTCACCTGACCTCTATTACAGTCCTTCAGTGTCTTTGTGCTTTTCACGCCTCCCGGTCATTAAACCGACTGCTGTTTTCCCACAACACGGGTTTATCTCTCTAATACAGCATGCTAGACAGACACAGCCACGTTTGTATGATGAATTATTAATTTATTTAGACCAATTATTTATCTAGAGCCGCCGAAACATGTCAGTTGTGCTCTCTGCATTGAAAATGCTCAGCCAAAGTACATTAAAGCAGCTCTTGTGTACGTTAAACGGTGGTTAAACACGAGGTGAATTACGCATATTAGCTCGAGGCTCATTCGTCGCTAAACACTAGACTGAATAATTGAGGAGTTAGAAGAGCAATGAGTTCACATCTGCTTTGATCTGTGTGTTGTATTAATATTTAACAAAGCGTTGTGGAAGGTACAAGTACACAGTGATCCAGACAATTATCTTCACATAAGATACAAAAGCTTGTATTAAATGGGTAGAACTGGCTTAAGGCAAACCTTAGAGCAAATTATTATTTTTACTGGTCTAAAATATTGTTTTATTGAATATTGATGAGCAGAACTATTTTTGTAAAAAAAAAAAGGAAAAAAGTTATAATAAACTAATATATACACTGTGTAAAAAAAATAAAAATAAAAAAAGGTTGTTTTAACTTAAAATAATTTGTTCTGCTGACTTAAAATTTTTAGTTTAGTCAACTTGAAATTTTAAATTACCTAATATTAATTTAAGTGACAACTGAAATATTTTAGTTGACTAAACTACACATTTTAAGGCAGCAACAAATTATTTAAATTATTTAATAAGTTATTTATTATTATATTTATTATATATTATTAATATTATTATATATATATATATATACACTACCGTTCAAAGGTTTGGGGTCAGTACATTTTTATTGTTTCTTTTTTTTTTAAGAAATTAATACTTTTATTCACCAAGGATGTATTAAGTTAATAATTAAAAGTTTATTAAAAGTTAATAATAAATAATTTACATTGTTATAAAATATTTATATTTTGAATAAACACTGTACTTTTTAAACTTGTTATTCATGAAAGAATCCTGAAAAAAAAAAAAATTACAGGTTCCAAAAAATATTTGGCAGCACAGCTGTTGATATTATCCAACATTGATCATTCTAATAATAAATCCGCATATTAGAATGATTTCTGAAGGATCATGTGACACTTAAGACTGGAGTAACAGCTGATAAAAATTCAGCTTTTCATCACAGGAATAAATTCTATTTTAAAGTATGTTAAAATGAAAAACATTATTTTATATTGTAAAAACATTTTGCAATATTACTGTTTTTTTTTTTCTATATTTTTAATCAAATAAATGCAGCTACTACTACTTTAAAGACTATTACAAGTCTTACTGACCCCAAACTTTTGAACGGTAGTGTATATATATATATATATCCCTACCTTTGATTATTTACCAATGATTCTTTCATTCATTTATTAATTCATTTATAAGTACATACTTTTCATACTTTAAGTATTCAACAAGAAGTGCAATAAATACAGTATGATGTACTTTCATATCTCACATTTCACATCTCTATTGACTGCAGTAACAAACATCCGAACATGACCTTGGCTTTGCTAGCGTCAAGAAGAGCTATGCTTTATTCAGTAAGACAAATTAAGTTTATTATGTAATTCTCAAAAGGTAAATGTACCTGTCATCTGCCATCATCACCTTGGCTTGGTGTCTCTTCAGAAACTCTGAAAGAGTAAACACTGTTGTTATCGAAATATTAAATACTGATGTCCCAGCACGCACTGCTTTTAAACAACCATGTACACAATCATTCATCTGAAACCCAAATCCACAAAGTAGTCCCAGACAAAGCCTGTTGAAAGTGTTGGGCGTTAAAAGATGAGCCATCACCTGGATCTACATCCTGCTACAGATGGTGTGCTATTTATTGAAAAAGTCTCCCCGAACCTCCTTTACCCACAACAGGTTCTGTCTGAATATGCCAGTAGTCTGCGTTAATACTCTCTGGATCCCGTCCAGTCCGCTTGTCCAATTTCTCATCCAAATATACTGTACTTTCAACTCGGGAGAAGTTTTTGGAATTGTGTTTGGCTGGTTTGTACCATTGAGACACAACAGAAAAGTTAAAACATGAAATCATTAAAGATGAAAAAGAGGTTTTGAAGCATCAAAACAATGAAAGTTTAAAGGGATAGTTCACCTAAAAATGAAGATTCTGTCATTAATTATTCACCCTCATGTCGTTCCAAAACCATAAGACCTACATTCATCTAAGGAACACAAATTAAGATATTTTTGATGAAAACTGAGAGCTTTCCAACCCTCCATAGATTGAAACGCAGCTACCACATTCACAACCGGTGTTGAGGAGGAACTAATTACATGTAACAAAGTTACGTAATTTAATTACAAAATAAATGTAACTATAATCACTTACAGTTCCTGAGAAAAAAATGTAATTAAATTACAGTTACTTATAAAAATGTAAACGATTACAAAGGGGGTCACATCTGAATATTTTCACTCACATACAGGTTTGATTTATTTCTTTATAATATAATATGAAATATTTATAATATAATATAATATAATATAATATGCTCTGTAATATGAAACACCACTGTTTTAGGAGTTTAGGACACAGAATAGACCAATTTGGCGTAGATGTCACAGTGACATCACTTGCACCTGCGTGCGCATAGCGGTTGCAGAAAAACACTGGTAACAAGTGGAGATAAACGGGTAAAATCCATGGAATAAGAGCATTTTTTTGTGCCTTTTAATGTCAAAATCAGAATGCAAATAATTTTTATAGAATACTGTCGTCATTTGAAGCTAATCGCAGATTTACTATGGATGAAAACTGCTATGGTTACTCTACTTTTAAAGCATAAATGTGATTTAAACAATAGGTCTACGTAATATTTACATATGGTGTTCATGTGTTCACGTGTGTGAATTTTTCATATTTATTCATCTTACGATTGACTTTTTTTTCTTGTAAATGCAAGTTTATATCTCCTAATTCAACCTTTATAACTTGATTTAAGTCAAAAATAGTGAGTTTGTCAATTCTGAGGGTAAAAAAGCCAGAAGTGTGGGATATAAACTCCTATTCTGAGCCGAGGGGAAAAGTGAGAATGGCGAGTTGTTTTTCCTTATTAGAATTGTGAGAATAAAGTCAGAATTTTGAAATATCAAATCAAATTGACCTTTTTTTTTTTTTAATTCTTTTATTCCATGCCTCCATAGACTGAGACTTGAAAACCGCCCACAAAAACATCACCCCTGTTTTGGATCTGTAAGATTATCCCACTATCTAACATCAGTTTCGTTAAATAACAGTGCGTATAGCTTGGTGACAAGCTCTTGTAATATGCGGAGAACATTTTGTAAATGACATCTAAACAATATAATCTATACTTTTTTAAAAATCTAACCATTTTGTATCATATCCATGTAATTCTCTAGCCGTAAAGGCTATCTCTCTTTTTCTGCAACCGTGATGCGCGCACATCCCAAATGTTTACAAACCTATAATTGGTCTACAGGACATTTTTATTTGATAAATGTTGGTGTATATGCTATATTTTAAGAAACTCTTTTTTTTTTTTTTTTTTTTTTTTTTCTAAGGCATTATTAGATACCAGTGTTTTCTGTCATAGCTATGCAAAGATTTGGTTTCAAAAACAGTATCATAGCTATTAAACTATTCATTGTTATGATTTTAAATCAGTATTTTACCTCAGAACAATCTCAAAGAGGTGCTTCAGTCTGATTTTGTGTTGGCACAGACAGCCCTATGGTCAGTGCGCTGACATGTTACACATCTGTACTCGCGGCGACCCGAGTTCGAATCCCTGTAAGGGACTGTAAGGTTAACCCTGCCTGCTTTAAGGTATTAAGACTTGTATGGCTTAATATAACATAAATTTTGTCTCTTACTGAAATGTGTAGTACACAGTAAAAAACAATTTGTTGAGTCAACTTAAAATAATTTGTAACCTGGCTGCCTTAAAATTTTAAGTTCAGTCAACTCAAAAAAAGTTTATTCAACTTGAAATGTTAAATTATGCTAAGTGACAACTTAGATATTTGAGTTGAATCAACTTAAAATTTTAAGACAGCTGGGTTACTTACCCATCTGTTAAGTTTAGCAAACACAAATATCTAAGTTGTTACTTAATACAACTTAACATTTCAAGTTGACTAAACTTATTTTAGTTGACTGAACTTAAAATTTTAAGGCAGCAGGGTTACACATTATTTTAAGCTGACTCAACAAATTGTGTTTTTTATCTTTTACAGTGTAGAAAACCTATGAAAGATTTACGATTTTTTTAAAAATCCACGTTGTTTTATATATATTTTGGACTATGAGGGCGCCATTATTTTGATTATGAAGAGCGGTTGCACTCTCTGTTGCTATTTTTACTGCAACACAACTTGGAATAAGCAACTTGGAAAATAAAATACAGATACGATGCCACATTGTGCGGCTTTTCTTGTCATTTTCAGTTGAAGGGAAACAAGGCAAACGGTATAAGTCCTCACTACTTTCCTATTGATAAGAAGGGGAAAAAAAGAATGTGAAGATGTCTGTGGACGAAGAAAACTTCCTAAAGACCAGAGTCTGTCTTTCTTTCTTTCTTTCTTTCTTTCTTTCTTTATAAAGCACTTTCAGACAACTACCGGTTGATCCATAGTGCTGTACAATACAACTAAAATAAAACAAATTAGAACCACAAAACAGCAAAAGCACAACATATCAATACAGACTAGACATGGCTAGATAAAAGCTATTGACAAAAGATGTTTTAAGCAGGTATTTCAATATTGGCAATGAGGGCAAAACTCTAATAGAAGCTGGTAATCTGTTCCATAGACTAGAAGTGGCAACAATGAAGGCTCGATCACCTCTAAAATGGAACCTCGATCTAGGAACAGAAAGGTGACCAAGATTACTGGACCTTAGTGACCTATTTGGTTTATGAATAAAGATAGCCTCGGAAAGATATGATGGTTCTTGGTTGTGAAGAGATTTAAAAGCAAAAGTTAGGATTTTAAAAACAATTCTGAATTTGACTGGTAACCAGTTTAGCGAAATAAGAATGGGCGAGATGTGATTGAACCTCCATCTGGCTGTCAGCATCTTTGCAGCAGCATTTTGGACCATCTGTAAACGCATTATACAAGACTGACTTAGACCTTAATATAGTGAATTACAGTAATCTAAATGAGATAAAACATACAGTTGAGTAATCTGTTCAAACTGTTTTATGTGAAAGAAACTTGATTTGACCACTGCACTAATTTGTTTCTCAAAACCCAGGTTGCAGTCAAAGAGAACACCAAGATTTTTAGCATACACTCTTAAAAAATAAAGGGGCTTTAAAAGATTCTTTACAGCGATGCCATAGAAGAACCATTTTTGGTTCTACGAAGAACCATTCAGTCAAAGATTCTTTAAAGAACTATCTCTTTCTTACCTTTTTATAAACCTTCTTTCACCACAAAGAACCTTTTGTGAAACAGAAAGGTTCTTCATATGTTAAAGGTTCTTTATAGAACCATTTAAACAAAAAAGGTTCTTTCATGGCATCGTGAAGCACCTTTTTTTTTAAGAGTGTAGGGAGATGAGAGAGAGACCGAGAGAGATGAGTCTTTGTTCTCTCCACTTTAGCTTTTGAGGCTTTTAGTAGACCACAGCTACTGAAAGAGCTTACAAACAATGTAAATAGGGCTGGGTGATATGGCCAATACTATTATAAAGCTAATGTATTTTTTCATATCAGTCAGTATCGATAATTATCATGATAAATGTCACATTTTTTTTTTCTTTCAAGTTTATATCGTTGGAAAGGTCTAAGACTCCTAAATAGATATTTTACCATATTTTTGTGTTACAAATTATGTAGGAAAAGTAATAGATTAATATATGTCAAGAGTGCAACTTCTACATCATAACATGAGTTCTGACCTTTGTCACAAAAGACTTTCTTTGTTGCCTTTTTCCCTTTCACGCTTTAGAAGAAAGAAAGAAATTATATATCTGTTCAAAACTTAAAATCTCAAAATTCATCCTTTTAAAGGCATTTTAAAATCAGACATTGCATTACCATGGAAAATGTACATCAAAATCATATTACAAATGTTTTCATTCATGAATTATAAAAAATTAAGTCTGGATAGTGCATTTTTATGTCTGTGTTCAAAAATGGGAGTGACAGTTAAAGGGTTAAAGGCAGATTTTTGCTACAATGTAAAAGTTGTAAAAACCAAACAGTTAATTGTGGCTTTAAAATATTCTTTACGGTCAGAGCATGACAAACACTTCATGTTTTTTTTAAATTCTTCACACTTTTTCCAGTCATTTTTCCTTAACAAAATAATTATCTTAATAGAAAAAAAAAAAATCTTAGTTTCGCATGTTTTAAAGGAGAAGTCCACTTCCAAAACAAAGATTCACATATAATGTACCCTTGTCATCTAAGATGTTCATGTCTTTCTTTCTTATATATATCGTTTCGCTAGATAAGACCCTTCTTCCTCGGCTGGGATCGTTTACAACCGCGTTTGGGATCGTTTGAAGCCGCATTTAAACTGAATTATGGAAGTTCAAACTCAGGGCACCATATCAGTCCATTATATGGAGAAAAATCCTGAAATGTTTTCCTCAAAAAACATAATTTCTTTACAACTGAAGAAAGAAAGACATGAACATCTTAGATGACAAGCGGGTGAGTACATTATATGTGAATCTTTGTTTAGGAAGTGGACTTCTCCTTTAATGAGTAATATTGTTTCAAATCAAGAAACAGGTTTGCATTACCTGATAATATTAATAATAATAACTTTTTTTTGTCTCTTAGCAGGGCTCTAGACTAACTTTTTTTTCATGAAAAAGTTGTCATTCGTTCTATTCATCTTCTCTCATCATCCGCGGCTACATCCACTCTGTTTATCTGACGGGCCTAGGCTACTCACCTCTCTCTGTCTGACTGCAGCACACACATTTTCAAACGTACACACACGCACAGGAATATCTGGACCACGGCCAATCACGATATGGGCCTGTGTGTCTGTTAAACCACAGTCGCAGAGACTTTATTCTCCCCTTGAACGGCTGGTCGCACCGGTGCGACCTCAGATTTTTTTTCGTCACACCATTGAGAGATTAGGTCGCACTCTAGAGCCCTGCTTAGAAATACACATTTGATATTAATCAATTTGACTTGAGTTAGGATGGAGATGTAATTTATGTTTATTATAAAAATTAGTAATATCTGTAAAAATTGTAGCAACCTCATTTTTATATGGTGAAATTTAGTTATTCTGACTGTTTGAGTTTGTTTGTTTGTTTGTTTGTTTTTATTAACCATAGCATCATCTATAGATCATGATAATAACAGTTAAAACCACAAATACAGCACCTCAAAACCATGGTAAAAATCGAATGTGGTTCCTAGGTATTTGTATGAAAACAGTAGTCTAAATACATTTAGTATAAATGCATAAACGCTATAGCTTAATCACAAAAAATACTGTAATTATTTTCCAGTACTCCTCCTTCAATACATTTAAAACATGACTACATAATAAAGTGTCTAATATAATCAAATTCGACACAAATATACCCACATTTCTGACACACCATGCAGTTAGTGCTGCTACAGTAAATCTATGGTAAATCATAGCGATTTGTAGATTTAAAAAGCCTTCTGACTGTATCTTTGCACACAGTGTTTCTCCTGTTTGTCAGCGCTGTTTCATCTAGCTATAAACTGATTCATTTGTGTTCTTCACTAAATTCAAGCGCTTTACATTGGCGCTGTTTAGTGACCCAGACTCATTATCCGCTGAATGTACACTACTTATTACATGGGTTAACTTGTAAACTGTAACCAACGATATTCCAACAATATTGTTGACAGGATTGAGGAATTTAACTGAAAATTGGGTATTTACTATTGTCCTTTTACAGTATCGACACACTGTTTTCCTATTTATTACTGTAAGGCTGCTTTGACACAATCTGTATTGTTAAAAGCGCTATATAAATAAAGATGACTATTACATTTCAAAAGTAACCTTCCCGACACTGTTTGCAACTGACGCCGTGGCAGAAGAGAAGAGATTGTTAAATAAAATTGCTATTTTTGTATTCTTTGTGCAGAAGAAGTATTCTCATAGCATCATAAAATTACGGTTGAACCACAGATGTAACGTTGACTATTTTACCAATGTCCTTACTACCTTTCTGGGCCTTGAATGTGTCAGTTGCGTTGTTGTCTATGCAGGGTCAGAAAGCTTATGGATTTCATCAAAAATAACTTAATTTTCGTTCTGAAAATGAACCGAGGTCTTACAGGTTTGTAACGACATGAGGATGAGTAATTAATGACAGATTTTTCATTTTTGGGTTGACCATCCCTTTAAAAGACTCACAGTGCAGTCACTAAAACCTGTTTTCTTGGGAATACTGTTTTAATTGATAGTTTATAGATTTTCCCGTATCTTCAATCTCACTTTCCTTTCTGTTAGTAGTCTGTCACTTAACCTCTTTCCGAGCAGACAGAATGTCCATGTCAGATAAGATCTGAGAAGATGAAAAACACTTCCATCATTATTAGACGTCGTTTTAGTAGAGCGCTTAAATGTCTTTCATTTAATTTGCTCACATTTCTTGCGTCAGGTGAAACTGTGAGGGTCACGCTTCTTGCAATTTAAATGATGAATTATGTAGCAGTCCCTAAAAAAGGCAATATTATTTTATTTATTTTATTTGAATTTGGCACTTGAAGAGTGTTATACACTTGGGCACAGTGTTGGGAAGGTTGGTTACAGATTACAAGTTACCCTATTTGAAATGTAATAAGTAGTGTAACTAATTCAATTACTTTTTTTTTTTTTAGGTAATGTAAATTATTACATTTGATTACTTTTTGATTACTTTTCTAAATTTAAATTTAAATTTTTACATTTCTAATCATTTTCAAACATTTAAAGCAGGCAGAGTTAACCTTACGGTAGTACTCAACCTTGATTACTGTCAGACTTCTCAAAATCCTTCATCTCTTGAATTAATAGTATAATAATTGAATTTTTATGCACAGCCACAACAAAATCAGACATTAACACCTCTTTTTACTTTGAGATCATTCTGAGGTTAAATGCAGATTTAAAATCATAAGACATCATTTAATAGCTGTTATACTGTTTTTGAAATCAAATCTTTGCATAACTATGACAGGAAACACTGGCATTGCCAACCCAGGCTCATGAAAATACGTGTCTCTATATACATTTCTGCAACACCATAATTATGTACCTTACTACATGTTTTGTAGCAGTTTCAAAGTGAAATGTCCAGAGAGTGGCGTTCAATACATGACTGTGGGACGTTTTTATTACGTCAGTACAGGTACGTGTTGCGGCTGTTCAGAATTTAAATATCTGGGGAGTGTCATTAAAGGTTAATGCTATATCCCCTACACCAAACTTAACCCTAAACCTACCTGATAGCATTTGTTGATGCAGCTGTGCTATTTTAACTTTCTTATGCGGATTTGAGCTGTTTTGTTTAACCGTAGTTTCATGGTGTTCATACCGGAGCTCTTAATCACTCAAGTGCAATGCCGTATCGGGCGTGCTACCGAACAAACCTACTGAATTAGAAAACTCCTGCATATGAAGCTGTACATGTGACGACAACGTTCAAAAGTTTTCAGTTTTCAGATCGTACAGAATGTTTAAATTGTTTTGAAGTCATAACATAATATTCTACAAGTAACTGTGTGAAAATTAGGCTTTATTAATCAAAACTGTGTGTAAATCATACTTTGTGTGAAAAGGAAAAAAGTTGTCAGAGTTTTACTGCCTCTAGTGTTCATTTCAATTGGAAACTGCAGTGATTTGTACATTTCGGTATGTTTTTCCAGTTTTGCAGAAATGTTTATAGAGGCACATATTTCCAATGACCCCATGTTGCACAATGGCTTGGAAAAAAAAAAACAGTTAATCTTAAAAAAATAATGCATATTCGCAAACATTTATCAAAGAAAAATATGTCTTATTCTGTGTCTTAAACTTCTGAAACATTGGTGTCTTATACACTGACCAAAATTATAAACACAACACTTTTGTTTTTGGCCCCATTTTTCAAAGATCTAAGACTTTTTCTATGTACACAAAAGGCCTATTTCTCTCAAATATTGTTCACAAATCTGTCTAAATCTGTGTTAGTGAGCACTTCTCCTTTGCCGAGATAATCCATCCACCTCACAGGTGTGGCATATCAAGATGCTGATTAGACAGCATAATTATTGCCTTAGGCTGGCCACAATAAAAGGCCACTCTAAAATGTGCAGTTTTATCACACAGCACAATGCCACAGATGTCGCAAGTTTTGAGGGAAGCGTGCAATTGGCATGCTGACTGCAGGAATGTCCACCAGAGCTGTTGCCCGTGAATTGAATGTTCATTTCTCTACCATAAGTCGTCTCCAAAGGCGTTTCAGAGTATTTGGCAGTACATTAAACCGGCCTCACAACTGCAGACCACGTGTAACCACACCAGCCCAGGATCTCCACATCCAGCATCTTCACCTCCAAGATCATCTGAGACCAGCCACCCGGACAGCTGCTGCAACAATCGGTTTGCATAACCAATGAATTTCTGCACAAACTGTCAGAAACCGTCTCAGGGAAGCTCATCTGCATGCTCGTTGTCCTCATCGGGTTCTCGACCTGACTGCAATTCGTCATCGTAACTGACTTGAGTGGGCAAATGCTCACATTCGATTGGCATCTGGCACTTTGGAGAGGTGTTCTCTTCACGGATGAATCCCGGTTTTCACTGTACAGGGCAGATGGCAGACAGCGTGTATGGCGTTGTGTGGGTGGGCGGTTTGGTGATGTCAACGTTGTGGATTCGAGTGGCCCATGGTGGCGGTGGGGTTATGGTATGGACAGGTGTATGTTATGGACAACGAACACAGGTGCATTTTATTGATGGCATTTTGAATGCACAGAGATACTGTGACGAGATCCTGAGGCCCACTGTTGTGCCGTTCATCTAATCAGCATCTTGATATGCCACACCTGTGAGGTGGATGGATTATCTCGGCAAAGGAGAAGTGCTCACTAACACAGATTTAGACAGATTTGTAAACAATATTTGAGAGAAATAGGCCTCTTGTGTACATAGAAAAAGTCTTAGATCTTTGAGTTCAGCTCATGAAAAATGGGGGCAAAAACAAAAGTGTTGTGTTTATGATTTTGGTCAGTGTATTTTAGAGCAGCCAATGCAATTTTGGGAAGAAATCAATCAAATCTGTACGTGTGTGTGGAAATATTCAGATGTAACCCCCTTTGTAATCATTAACATTTTCATAAGTAACTGTAACTTAATTAAAACATTTTTCTCAGTAACTGTAACAGATTACAGTTACATTTAAATTGTAATTAAATAATGTAAATCCGTTAGATGTAACTAGTTACTGCCCAACACAGCTTAGGCATTTATTCCCATGTTTTCAATGTTTATTTATTTATTCATTTATTATTTTTCAGAATTGTGAGATATAAACTATAAATTCAGAGAAATAAAGTCAAAACTGTGAGATAAAAACAATTTTTTTGGAATTGTGTGTTTGTATCTCACAATTGCAAGTTTGTATTTCGCAATTCTGACTTTCTCAAAATTGAGATATAAACTCACAGTCCTGACTTTACTCGTAATTGTGTTATAAAGTCTTTTTTCTCGCAATTGCAAGTTTATATCTCGTAATTCTAACTTTTTTATAAACTCGCAATTCTGATAAATAAATTCGCAGTTCTGAGAAATAAAGTCGCAATTCAGAGACAAAGTCAGAATTGCAAGATATAAACTCATAATTCTGAAAAGAAATCGGTCAAATCTGCATGTGTCTGAAAATATTTAGATGTAACCCATTTTGTAATGGTTAACATTATCTTAAGTAACTGCAGTTTATGTTTATTTTGTATTTATAACATTTATTTTGTAATTAAATTACGTAACTCTGTTACATGTAACTACTTACTCCCCAACACAGCTTGGGCATTTATTCCTATGTTTTCAGTCTTTATTTATTCATTCCTTTATTATTTTTCACAATTTTACAATGACCTTGGTCAATTTTCTCCTTTTTTCAAAATGACATTTTATGAAAAAAAAAAAAAAAAAAAAAAGAAAAAATAGAAGCACCAACTTAAATGCCAACAGTAATAAGTAAATATAAACATTACAGAATTAAAAAATGTAGGTAGGAATGACCCGGGCACATTAGACAAACCCTGTATTAATAGAAGCAACAGTGTGAAATTGGCTTGATGCACTATATTAATGAACCTCTGTGTGGCAGAAAAGGCTGTTTTGCCAAAAATAGAAGCAAAAACACTGTAGCCTGGCAAAACGCAAACTTCACTCATTACCATGATGGCCATGCCTGCACTAGATTTAATGGCTTTGCCAAGGGTGCAAATTTACAGCTAAACCTCATTGCTAATGCATGCTGGTTATCAGGAATATGAAGGCCTTGGGTTGTCAAAGTGCTTTTAACATTCACATGGGATTTACCTTCTACTCTGGAGTAGCTCACTTTTGTCAGGGGAGACGGGACAATCTGAGACATCAAGTTTTAGAAAACGTAACACATTTTCCCCTTCTGAAATCTTCCATTTCTAAAAGTGATTTATGATTGTGGTGCACGAATGAAAATTACAGGTCAGATGCTCCTGACGTTTCTTTAAAGAAGGTAACCACACCTGAAAAGAATTTCAATATCGGCGTGTTATAGTGCATCGGACGTCATTTGGAGATTTCATAACATCTCCGTCTCATTGCTGACGGGAAAACTCAATTACACGGTCAGGACCGAGCGCTTCAGACTCCAGTGTGGCTTTAAACCAATTCCGTGTTTTGTCCACAAATTGTTGTCGTAAATTGATATCAGTGAGGCGGTAATTTTGTTCCGCGTATTGAACGCACTGTTACAAAGGGGATCCGCGTTCCTGCTGCAACCTCTGATACCCCCAATGATTTCACATGGTTTGTATCCAGGCAACCCACGGCAACGTAATTATCATTCAAGTAGGGAAGCGTCCACTTTTTTTATTTATTTTTTTTTTTACATGCACGCTCAACCATTCCCCATCGTTTATGGATGCAACTACAAACAAAGGATTTACAAACCCTGTCACATCCCACTAAAAGCACCTAAGGGGGAGAACATGTTCTTCTGACGCTCCTCTGACTTCCGCTTGCACTGAAGTTGAACTTCTGCGACACGCTTCTACCGTAAATACAGCCAATTATGTTTAATGTCTTCTCGAGGATTAGCGTTAAAAGAAACTCGCCAGACGTCCTTGTTTAATCTGCTTGTTTTGTTTGAGTGCGAATAAAGCGAGAACACCATGTCAACAAAGCAGATTGATAATATTAGTCCACAGTAATAACATTTCAGGCACGACACACATATTGGGTTTTGTGTGTAGATCATATCACAGTCGCGCATCCTGGACAAACGGATCACGCTCATTATGTTTCAAGTCTCTATTAGCCATTTCCAGGTGTTTTCCCGGAGCTCAACACACCCGCGCTTTTCATTTCTCCCGAACGGACCCGTCCAGCAGGTCGTAAAGTGTGTTTCAAGGCTGCTACTCAAATATATTAGCCTGAGTATGGCTCATTTGGCAACTGGAGTTGGTGTGCATCTTTGCGCTGTATCGGGTCGTGGGCGGTCACATCCTGATTACACAGAGTTGAGTAAACACATCGGCAGACGCATCACTCAGTATTGGGGTTAGGATGTTCTGTACATAAAAACACAAAGACGTGCACACATTACCAGAAACATATCATGAGGAGCACGAGGGTGGAGTAAATTAAAAACTGTAGTCTAGTAGAGGAAGAGCTGTGCGCTACTTCAAGAGTTGTATTAGCCTGACATCATGAAAAACACGGTGTTCCCAGACTCCCAATCTATTGTTGTCGACTCAAAGCCACAACCAGAAGCTCTCCGAGCGACGATCCTTAATCAAGCCAGGGCGAAAAAAACACTTAGACAATCGCTGTTGCTCAGAGCGTGGCCACCACAGGAGCTAATAATGGGAAAATTAATGGAGACAATGTGGAGAGGATGATGACAGCTCTTAGTCATTCATAGAACACTGCGTGTTAAATCACTTCTGAACACACTATGTGTTTACACATTAAGGGAAAAGATCACAATGTAACAGCTATAAAATCCACTTTTCCAGCCCTGTTCGAGCTGTAATTGTTTCTCAGCGTGACGTCCATGAAGGAACATTTGCTCTTACGTGAGAAAACTCACGATTGAGGAAAGTTTCCGGTTTGAGATCTATCGTCTTTATCTGTATTGATTACCACAGTGAATCATAGCTGTCCACAGAACTTAATTCTATTTTTATTAACCTATTAACACTTTCTCAGCTGAACGCTTGCGTGTTTTCACTGTTATATGCTAGGGGGCGCTATTACGCATTTTCTGATCGAGGCCAGAATCTCCTGATCAGAAACACAGGTCAGGAAGACAAAACAAGCAATTTCATATGTAAGCATATGAAAATTAATGTGATCATCGACAATAAACAGCATATATATTAAAACTGATCTTTGTGGAAGCCCGTTTCAATAAAAAGGTAGTCGCAACTTCTTATCTTGCAATTCTGACTTTTTTCTTGCAATTGCGAATTTATATCTTGCAATTTCTCAGAATACCTAGTTTGTCTCACAATTCTGACTTTATAACTCGCAATTGCAAGTTTATACACACAATTTTGACGTTATTTTTCAGAATTGCGACTTTTTCTTTTCAGAATTGTGAATTTGTCTGGCAATTCTGATTTTATAACTCGCAATTGCGAGTTTATATCTCCCAATTCTGACTATTTCTTAGAATTGCGACTTTATTTCTCAGAATTGCGAGATTGTCTCAAAATTCTGATTTCATAACTCACAATTGCAAGTTTATATCACGCAATTTTGACATTATTTTTCAGAATTGCGACTTTATTTCTCACAATTGTGAATTTGTCTAGCAATTCTGACTTTATAACTCACAATTGCGAGTTTATATCTCCCAGTTCTGACTATTTCTCAGAATTGCAACTTTATTTTTCAGAATTGCGAGTTTGTCTCACAATTCTAAATTCATAACTCGAAATTGCGAGTTTATATCACTCAATTTTGATGTTATTTTTCAGAATTGCGACTTTATTTCTCAGAATTGCATTATTATTTCTCAGAATTGCGAGATTGTCTCAAAATTCTGATTTCATAACTCACAATTGTAAGTTTATATCATAATTTTGATGTTATTTCTCAGAATTGCGACTTTATTTCTCAGAATTGTGAATTTGTTAAGCAATTCTGACTTTATAACTTACAATTGCGAGTTTATATCTCCCAATTCTGACTATTTCTTAGAATTGAGACTTTTTCAGAATTGCGTGTTTATCTCACAATTCTAAATTCATAACTCGCAACTGCGAGTTTATATCACTTAATTTTTACATTATTTTTCAGAATTGCGACTTAATTTCTCAGAATTGTGAATTCGTCTAGCAATTCTGACTTTATAACTCACATTTGCGAGTTTATATCTCCCAAATCTGACTATTTCTCAGAATTGCAACTTTATTTCTCAGAATTGCGAGATTATCTCAAAATTCTGATTTCATAACTCACAATTGCAAGTTTATATCACGCAATTTTGACGTTATTTTTCAGAATTGTGACTTTATTTCTTAGAATTGTGAATTTGTCTAGCAATTCTGACTTTATAACTCACAATTATGAGTTTATATCTCCCAATTCTGACTAGTTCTCAGAATTGCAACTTTTTTTTCAGAATTGCGAGTTTATATCACTCAATTTTGACGTTATTTTTCAGAATTGCGACTTTATTTCTCAGAATTGCAACATTAGTTCTCAGAATTGCGAGATTCTCAAAATTCTGATTTCATAACTCACAATTGCAAGTTTATATCGCATAATTTTGATGTTATTTTTGAGATTTGTGACTTTCTCAGAATTGTGAATTTGTCTAGCAATTCTGACTTTATAACTTGCAATTGTGAGTTTATATCTCCCAATTCTGACTATTTCTTAGAATTGAGACTTTATTTTTCAGAATTGTGTGTTTCTCACAATTCTAAATTCATAACTCGCAACTACGAGTTTATATCACTCAATTTTGGCGTTATTTTTCAGAATTGCGACTTCATTTTTCAAAATTGTGAATTTGTCTAGCAATTCTGACTTTATAACTCACAATTACGAGTTTATATCTCCCAATTCTGACTATTTCTCAGAATTGCAACTTTTTTTTTCAGAATTGCGAGTTTGTCTCACAATTCTAAATTCATAACTCGCAATTGCAAGTTTATATCACTCAATTTTGACGTTATTTTTCAGAACTGCAACTTTATTTCTCAGAATTGCAAGATTGTCTCAAAATTCTGAATTCATAACTCACAATTGCAAGTATATATCGTAATTTTTCAGAATTGAGACTATTTCTCAGAATTGTGAATTTGTCTAGCAGTTCTAACTTTAGAACTCACAATTGCGTGTTTATATCTCACAATTCAGACTGTTTCTCAGTATTGTGACTATTTCTCAAAATTGTGAGTTTGTCTCAATTCTGAATTCAAAACTCATAATTGCGAGTTTATAATTTTGACGTTATTTTACAGAACGGCGACTATTTCTCAATTGCGAATTTGTCTAGCAATTCTGACTTTAAAACTCACAATTGCAAGAGTAATAGTCAGAATTGTGACTTTATTTTTCAGAATTGCGAGTTTGTCTCACAATTCTGAATTCATAACTCACAATTGCGAATTTATATCACGTAATTTTGACTATTTCTCAGAATTGCAACTTGATTTCTTAGAATAGCTAGTTTGTCTCACAATTCTAAATTCATAACTCGCAATTGCGAGTTTATATTATGCAATTTTGATGTTATTTTACTGAATTGCGAATTTCTCAACTTCATTTAATTCATACAGTTTGTCTCACAATTCTGAATACATAACTCACAATTGTGAGTTTATATCATGCAATTTTAACGTTATTTTTCAGAATTGCAACTTTATTTCTCAGAATTACAAATTTGTCTAGCAATTCTGACTTTGAAACTTGCAATTGCAAGCTTATATCTCGCAATTCTGATGCAATCAATCAATTGTGATCTTTAATTTTCAGAAAGTTTGTTTCACAATTCTGAATTCATAACTCACAATTGCAAGTTTATATTTCAGGTTAAAAACGTCAGAAAAAAGAATTGCACGATGTAAATACTTAGAAAAAATTAACTGAGAAATAGAAAGTCACAATTAACTTTATTTTATTTTTTTAAATTTATACAATTCAGTGGTGGAAACGGGCTTCCATAGATATTTATATCATAAAAATACTCTGGGGGCCATGAACTTTTTGTGAAAATGATCAAAAATGTTGGCGGTGACTGGCAACTTTTTTCAGAAATGCTGGCAGGGAAAGAGTTAAAATTATTTGAACCGTTTTTCGACTGGGGGTCCATTAGGGTACAGCAGATCAATGGAGAAGACAGATAAGAATATAGAGAAATCCTATTGTAGAAACACATTACAACAATTTTTATTTCAAATACAGAAAAATTACATACAGAAAAATTCCCCACCAGCGTTTTTGAAAAAAAGTTGCCAGCCACCACCAGCAATTCTGATAATTTTCACTAAAATTTCATGTCCCCCACAATATTTTGTTGTATGAATATCTGAACATGCAATACATCAAAATAAAGAACAGGGCCTCTACCTCTACCTCTACTACTAAAAAAAAAAGTTTAATTCTAGCTTCAAGCATTCTTTTTTTTTTTTGTAAATTAACTCATAAACTTAGGGGGGAAAAAAAAAACATTTTGAGTAAAAAGCTGAAAAAACTTTAATAGCTATTTTTTCTATATACCATATTTTTTTTAAATAGGCAAATGCATTTCATTTTACTCACAATGTGTCAGACGATCACTTTAAATGCTTAGCATTGGTAAAAACAAGTATTTCCAAACTATTTTGGAATCTGTTTCTCTTTGTAAACTCAGAAATGTTGTTTTAGATGAGGATGTAATTACCTCAGAACCCTGTTGTTTGTCAAGAGTTGGTAATTGGATCAGATTTTCCATCCAAAATACAATGTTTATCACCTATGATGGTGTTTTCTCCAGGGTTTCCAATTTGGACGGCAATAAGTGATAAAAAATTACCTCACATTCCCATAAAAAAACAATTACCATCTGAATGGGCCTTACGGCAATACACAGTGGATGGTGCTCTTAACTCGTATTCTCCAAACGGATGTTAAGAGCATCTGTCTTACTGACACGAGAATCCAACGTGTGTAGTTGTTCATTCAAGGATGGATTATAGACCGGGTCAATACTAGGGTCAGTCCCTCAGGGCCTCTGACAGCCAGAGGCCTTCAGCTGAGAGGCCCACAATATCACCACATCTGGAAACAAGCCACTGCGTATGTAAAAATTATGAAAATGGACAGGACTTGAATGTATGCCAGAAACTAGTAAACATTTCAGTTGGTATGCTGCCTTAAGCCCAAAGTATGCTTCGTTTTTGTAAGTATATGGTAGTGTATGCATACCTTTGAACACTTTCAAAGTATACTTTATACTTTGTATACTTTATTTGACGATGTGTGCAAAACGCAGACGGTCGACACATACGCTCTAGAAAGCTTCATGCGTGTCCAGTGTCTGCTCTATTTTTCCCCATAAGTTAGAAATACCCTCTCACTCACAAGCGCTTGTCAACGTGAGTGTTTGTTTCTGTTGTAGTCGCCGCTATTTTGTTGTTGTTGTTCCGTCTCTTTAGTTTCATTCTCTACTGTGAAACAATGGCATAGGACAGTGTTGCCACCTTGTGGAACAACTGATTACTGCAAAACAAATTAAATGCGCATGTGCGACCTGCACTTACAGTTTGAATAGAATGAGTTTTTGCGTCTAAAAATGTCTCAAGACGAAAGCGTTAAGGAATGGTTTTAAAAAAAGTGCAGGAATGCATCCTCCACCATGTTGCCGCTAAATAAAACAGTTGCCACCAACTTGCTACTGTAAACAAAAGCTCGCCATGCATGCCCCACCTCCTGGATCTTCTGATTGGTCCACTGTTTTGGAAATTACATTGAGTACACAACGGTCATACACGTCTGTCTAGCGCATTTACAAAGAAAAACAATGTAAAAGTAGTGCATTGGAATGGAAAAATGTGTTATATAAACCCGAATAAGATATTTCACATAAAAGATGTTTACATATAGTCTACAAAAGAAAATAATCGTTGAATTTATAAAAATGATCATGGAGTTAGGGGTTGTACATTTTTCTTATTTTGCCTAAATATTGTATTTTTTTTTTATTTATTACTGCCCTTCAGAAGCTACAGAAGACAAAATCAGTTAAATTTACCCTGATCCTCAAATTCCAAAAGTTTTCACCCCCGGCTCTTAATGCATCGTTTTTCCAGCGTTTGAACCTTCTGTAATAGTTGCATATGAGTCCCTCAGTTGTCCTCAGTGTGAAAAGATGGATTTCAAAATCATACAGTCATTGTTGAAAGGGTTCAAATACACAAAAATGCTGATAAAGCAAAGAATTTGTGGGACCTGAAGGATTTTTATGAAGAACAGCAGGCAGTTTAACTGTTCAGGACTGAACTGTATATGTAAAAAACATCAGTATTCATAACTCTTTAATCATTTTGTGTGTTTTACAAAGTGTGTTTTAAATAATGATCAAACAGTCATTAATGTAGAAAAAATAAGTTTATCATTCAAATTCAATTCAATTCAAATTTATTTGTATAGCGCTTTTCACGATACATATCGTTGCAAAGCAGCTTTACACCAAATTGACATCATAGATGTTTATCATAGACAATGATCAATAATATCATATAATCTTAATTAATTATCCTAGGCTTGTGCGCTCAACTGTTTGCAAAATGGAGCTTTGTGCTCTTGTATCCTATCCAAATATTCCATAATATTTTCATATTTACGATGCATCCAAATGCTAAACTATTATTTATTATGTAAATTACAGACTTTGTACTTCAGTCGCATTCTAATGGTGACACAGTGAGGCGGGCGCGTTGATGTTTGGTTCACTGTGTTTTATTTTGATAAAGTAACGTTACCGACTGCGCTGTCAAGTTAGCAATGCTAGAAGCCTGGAACTGATATGTTTTGTGTTTGTGTGCGCCGGCGCGATTACTTCAACTTTTCTCATACCAGCATATTCAGCTTGAACAAAAAACAAACAGAATGTCGCTTTCTGCCATTTGAGTTTCCTTTCTGTCACAAAACTGAACTGAAACTCAGCAAATATAGGTTTATGTTACGTGTCGCACAGTTTTTTTTCCCCTTGTCTAAAAGTTAACTATATTATATGTCAAGTATTTATTCCTTGTATATATGTATATATGTACTGCATTTTTACAGCCTATATATGACATTATAATTTGATGTAATATTTAGTATTTTCACATGTAGGTGGAAAAAATAGTAATTTGTACTACTGTCCATTTAAAATTTTATATATATATATATTTAAAAATAAATAAATATAAATAAAAATAGATAGATAGATAGATAGATAGATAGATAGATAAAAATTTTTCAATTAATCGCAAAATAAATTTGAATGTGAAAATGCCCACAAAAGATTATTTAAAGCTATTTTTGTATTAAATGAGAACGTATCAAGTAAACATTACAAATTGTAGCTTTAGAAAGAAATGTTTTATTTGATTCAGTATAAAAATTATTACACATAAACATTTAGGCTGAAACGTAAATTATGAAACATAAAAGAAGATCATTTGAGAAACATCTCCAGTATTTTTTTTTTTTTTTGTTGATACAATAAAAGTCATTGGTAACCAGAACAGCTTTGCTACTAACTGTCTTCAAAATAACTTATTTTATGTTCAACAAAAGAAAGGTTTGAAACAGCATATGGGGGTGGGGGGTGATGATGACAGAATTAATTTTTTTTTTGGGTGAACTGTCCCTTTAATGTTATTATTATTATTATTATTATTATTATTATTATTATTGTTATTGTTATTGTTATTAATATTATTAGTATTATTTTTGTAATGAAATGATATTCTAAATAAAAAAACTAGATCTGCCAGCAGGTGTCTTTATGAGTCATTCATTTATTCATTCGATTCGTTCAAATGCCTGATTCAGTCAGGAATGAAGTAAATGGCTATCTTTATGAATGGACCTTTGAATCATGGTTCACACGATTCGTTCAAAACGCGGAAACTAAAACACCGCTGTGTTGCTCGGAGATGTGCAACAATTCTGCTATGGCTTCAAAGATAATATGTTCTTTGCAAAAATTGAACAAAAACATAATATTGTGTTTAAAATATAACAGAATATCAACTTCTTATTTACTGAACTGTTATATAAAATCACATTTAAGCTTGTGATAGATTCAAATCAGCACAGACAAAGTAGACAAAATCAGCCCTTTTATATTGCTCTTGCTGCCCGTGTGAATCCCGTCATAAATTTGAGAGAAAACACATACAGGTGCATTTTATTTTGTTCACCAATATCTTAAATTTTAGGGCATAACTGCTTTTGTGGAGTTGTTTGCCTGCATCATATTTCAGTCAACTATATAAAATATAGTGTCATAAAAAGATGATGTACAAGTTTGAGGGCGGGGTCAGTTTTGTTAAAGGAGAAGTCCACTTCCAGAACAACAATTCACAGATAATGTACTAACCCCCTTGTCATCCAAGATGTTCATGTCTTTCTGTCTTCAGTCGTAAAGAAATTATGAGGAAAATATTTCAGGATTTTTCTCCATATAATGGACTTCATTGGTGCCCCAATTTTGAACTTCCAAAATGTAATTTAAATGCAGCTTCAAAGGGCTCTAAATGATCTCAGCCGAGGTAGAAGGGTCTTATCTAGCGAAACGATCGGCCATTTTTTTTCCGGAAAAATAAAAATTTGTATACTTTTTAAGCACAAAAGCTTGTGTAGCACAGGCTCTGGGATGTGTGTCCACGATACTACGAATTAGTGATGAGTCGTTCTTGAACGATTCATTCATTTTGAACGAATCTTTAATGTGACTCGGGGAGTGATTCGTTCAGTCGCGCATGTGCAACATCCTATTAGGTTCTGTACTGGAATTTGTTCACTTGTTTCACGTCTTCGGGTTTTTTGAAAAATTCGTTCAACTTATGGTTCTGTCACATGATGAATGAACGAATCAAATCTGAAAACTTGTGAGATAAGAGGTGAGGTGAGCTAATCATAGATTAAAGACTAAAGGTAAACAATGAATTAATCTTTTCTGTTTCTTATAGCATTATAGTTTTGTCTTGTTTGTAGTGTGATCAACGGTTGTGTAAGCAGTAGATGTGTTAGGGAAGTAACACATAACATTTTAATCATATTTTGCTAAAATGAATGAAATGACTCAAAAAAAGATTCATTCATTTCGCTGAAGGAGACTCAAAGGTCCGAGCCGGTAAAATGATCCGAACTTCCCATCACTACTACGAATAACATCTAAGTTCATTATCTGTGTACTCCGGCTCAAAAAGGTAGAGTATGGTGGAAAAACTCCATCTTATTTTCTCCTACAACTTCAGAATCATCCGACATCGTTGTAGCTTTTTGTTTGTAAACAGCGTTTGACTTACTTGCACTTTCTTAGTCTTTGTGCGTTCACTTTTTAAACACTGGGTCTGTAGATCCGCCTACATACTGCGTGACCTTTCGATGTGATTCAACAGTACGTAGTGTCGTGAACGCGCATCCCAGAGCCTGTGCTACACAAGCTTTTGTGCTTAAAAAGTATACAAATTTTTATTTTCCAAAAAAAAAAATGGCCGATCGTTTCGCTAGATAAGACCCTTCTACCTCGGCTGAGATAATTTAGAGCCCTTTGGAGCTGCATTTTAACTACTTTTTGGAAGTTCAAAATCAGGACACCAATGAAGTCCATTATATGAAGAAAAATCATGAAATGTTTTCCTCAAAAACCATAATTTCTTCACGACTGAAGACAGAAAAACATGAACATCTTGAATGAGAAGGGGGCGAGTGAAATATTTGTGAATTGCTGTTCTGGAAGTGGACTTCTCCTTTTATTTTATTTTTTTTTTATAACTAATTAAATTAACGTGTTAAACTGACAGCCCTAATATATATATGTTCAACAATTAAAAAAAAAAGTATAAAAATAAGTCTTCATAAATCTTTCATCATTACGTCTCTGTGTGTGTATATACTAAATATATATTAAATCATGATCAAAAAGTCATTAACTTAGAAAACCAATTTTATCAAAGGTAGTTATCATAGATAATGGTCAAAGATTTATTAAAAATGTAAAAAAAAAAAAAAAAAATCCTCAATCTTTAATCACCTTTTTGTGTGCATAATAAATATTAATGATCAAAATAATATAAAATGTATATATTCTAATACAAATATAGAGATTTCTAGCTTTAGATTCATATATGTTTATTATTTGACAACTATTTTAATATTATAGTAGCATGACGTAATGGCAGCTTCATTTGTGTTGAACGTGAATGCAGGTGTGTTTGTGCGTGCGTTGAGGTGACAGCAGCACCTGTTGGGACAGTTTAATATCCTCTCTAGCCACAGAGCTCTGCTGAGAAGAGATGGCACAGGACACGGCTAATGTGGTTGCGTGTGCTATTAGCCTCTGGGCGATACAAGCGGCCTTGCTCTCTCTCCGCGACCATTAGGAGAACAGCAGGGGTCCTCGGCATTAGACGGAGTGGCAGGAGGGCAGCACCCTCCCCCATTTTTGTCATTAAAACGCATTAACCTCCTCTGAACAGACCGCCGTGTGAGGAGAGCGTCACCTGGCTTCAGACGGAAAGTACTTTTACTCATCCGCTCTTTGATTACGGGACGCCTCTCCTCTGAGGGCCGTCTGAAAGCCGTCTTCTGATCAGAATGCAGAGTGTTTTTTCTATATAGGCGCTTCGGATGCATCTGGAATATCTTCGGCTTTCATTTAACTGTCAGACTCGAGCATTGTCATGGAAACGATTCCCTCCAGTCTATGGTATATGGAGAAAGAGGAGATAATTGCGTGTGTGAGTTGGGGGTGGGCGGAGCCTGCACTTCAAAACCAAACTGTTTGCCATCATTCATTCGATTTGTTCAGCGGCATCTCAGATTAATGCCGCGCTTTCAGAGAAATACATTACTGGCTCTTCACAAGAACCGGAGCTTCTCAAAACATAAAATGGATCACTTCAAAAGCATTAAACTAATGTGATAAAACCCTCAGCTAGCTACCTCTGAGATTTCTTAGCATAGATTTAAAGCATAGATAGAAAAAAAAAAAAAAAGAAAAGTGGTATAAAAAATATATGTTTACTTAAAATAAGAGTTATTAATTTATATATAAAAAAAAAAAAATATATATATATATATATATATTTTAGAAGGTATTAAGAGATCATTTCTATAATTGAATAGCACTAAATTATAATTGAATCATCAAAATATTATATTTTTATTATTCTACTATTATTTTTATTGGTTAAAAAAAGATGTATAGGTGGTATAAAATTATGCATTTACTTCTAATAATAATATTTGTAAATACTGTAAAGTAAGAGTCATCAATTTTTATTAAAAATCGTATATTTTAGAAATATTTTAGAAGGTATCATTTCTATAATTGAAGAGCACTGCATTATAACTGAATCTCCAAAATGTTTTATTTTTATTATTCTACTATTGTTTTTGGTTAAAAAAAGATGTATAAAGTGGTATACAAAATGATGTATTTTTCATAATAATATTTGTAAATATTGTGAACGTAGAGTCATTCATTTGTATAAAAAATGCACAGAATATTTTAGAAATATTTCAGAAGGTATTAGAGGTCATTTCTGTTATTTTAGACTAATTTCTATAATTGAATAGCACTTTTATTCACAATTTTATTCATATTTTATTTACTTTTATTACTAATATTTGTAAATACTGTAAAGTAAGAGTCATCGATTTATATTAAAAATCATATATTTTAGAAATATAGATGATATCAGAGATTATTTCTATAATTGAAGAGCACTGCATAACTGAATCTTCAAAATGTTATATTTTTATTTTACTATTATTATTATTATTATTATTATTATTGGTTAAAAAAGATGTATTAAGTGATATAAAAAAAATATGTATTATGTGCCTTTAATAACAATATTTGTAAATATTATAAAGTTATTTTAGAATAATTTCTGTAATTGAATAACACTGCATTATAATTGAATCTTTAAACTGTTATATTTTTATTAATTTACTATTATTATTATATAATGGATAAAAATGATGTATTATGTACTTTTAATAATATTTGTAAATATTGTAACTTAAAGTCATTCATTTATATTAAAAGTACATAGAATATTTTAGACATTTTTCAAAAGGTATTAGAGATTATTTCTATAATTCAAATAATTTCTATAATTGAATCTTCAAAACTTTTAGTATTATGTACTTTTAATGACAATATTTGTAAATATTATAAACTTAGATTCATTAATTAGTTTAAAAATATATTATTTTAGAAGTACTTTAGAAGGTATTGGAGATCATTTCTGTGATTTTAGAATAATTTCTATAATTGAATAGCACTACATTAAAATTGAATCTTCAAAATGTTACTACTGTTATTATTGTATATTATTGTATTATGTAGTTTTAATAACAATATTTGTAAATATTGTAAACTTAGAATAATTAATTTATTTTTAAAAGAAATTGAATAATATTTTAGAAATGTTTTAGAAGGTATTAGAGATAATTTCTATAATTTCAGAATATTCTCTTGAATTGAATAGCACTGCATTATAATTGCATCTTCAAAATGTTATATTTTTATTATTTTACGGTTATTATTGGGAAAAAAAAATATAAAAAATGTATTATATACTTTTCCTAATAATATTTGTAAATATTGTAAACTTAGTCATTCATTTATATTAAAAATGCATAGAATATTTTAGAAATATTTCAGAAGGTATCAGAGAACATTTCTATAATTAGAATAATTTCTATAAATGAATAGCACTGCATTATAATTGAATCTTCAGAATGTTATATTTTTATTATTTTACTACAATTACATTATTGCTTTAAAAATATGTATAAAGTGGTATAAAAATGTACTTTAATGTACTTTTAATAATAATATTTGTAAATATTGCAAACTAAGTCCTTAATTTATATTAAAAATACATATATTTTAGAAGGTATTAGAGATTATTTCTAATATTTTAGAATTATTTCTATAATTGAACAGCACTGCATTAAAAGTGAATCTTCAAAACGTTTTTTTTTTTTATTATTATTATTATTTCACTATTATTATTGGTTAAAAAAATGTATAAAGTGGTGTAAAAATGTTGTATTATGTACTTTTAATAACAATATTTGTATTAACATTAATTTATATTTTAACAAATCATAATATTTTAGAAATATTTTAAAAGGTATTAAAGACCATTTCTATAATTTTAGAATAATTTATTATTATTATTATTATTATTATTATATTAATTTATTATTTTATTCAGTACAATTAAAATATTTGCAAAAATATACCCAATACTAGAATGACCATCTATTCATCTATAATGAAGGTGTAAATGATGTAGATAATTTTCTTTGATTTAATAAAAAATAAAACAATTTAATTAAAAAATGTATTTATTTTAGACAATTTTAATAATAATTTTAGATATTCTAACACTTTTTTTTTTTTTTTTTATCATTTTAACACACACATGTGCGCGCACATATTCACACACATTTATCCAAAAATATGATTTAAGATAAGGTTTATGAAGGGAATGAAAAAATACTATTCTTCGATAATGAACTTGTTTACGATGATGGTAATGATCAAAGAATAATTGAAAATAATACATTTAAAATCATTTATTTTATGCATTTAAAAAAAAAAAGTATAAAAATAATTGTTTAAATAATTGTTTAAAGTTGTTTGACCTAATAAAACATATATTTTATATGCATATATGTATATAAAACATATTTATATGTACATATTTATATGTAAAATTATATATAATGTATATTCAATTTTTTACAATGACATATAAAACAATATACTCAATATTAGAATAACCATTGATTCTTCCATAATGCATAATGCATATATTACGTTTGTATTTAAAACGACAAAAATAAAAAGTTAATTTTTAGTTTTTATCATAAAAATGATGTCAGGATTCAAACCTCTCTGCTTACAAGCTCTATAAAAACCTTGGCACAAGACTAACACATCTTAAAAGTACTTAAAGAACTACTAAGCTGTTACAGAGTGTTTTTATTCTTCAGCTTTAAGTGAAAAATGCATCAATGACATGCAAAGGAACAACCTTAGAGTGACATTTTGAAACCAAAATGAATGATTTTCACTGCGCAAGGCAAGATGAATTAAGCTGAATCTAGAATAAGTGCACAAATTCATCTTATCTCATGTTTAAAACATTCTGAGTGGCACCTTTGTGGCGGGTTACACAATAATGCTCAGCGCCGAATATCTAAATTTAGTGTTAAATACCTTCTTTAAAAGCCAAAGAGAGCTAATACAGGCAGAAAGAGGAACAGAGAGAGTGACAGATTGATGAACTGGTGGAATTAATGAGATGTTGACATGCAAGAGGTCAAACTCTTGCCGTGGAACTTTAACAGCAAAAGCGATATGCAAATTCTACATGAATATTCTCTGACTTTTTTATCTCTTTCATGCTTAATGGTAATGGATACCCAGAGGGAATCCATAAATCTTGATCTCTCTCTGCCTTATGGAAATATGTTCACCTTTATGAACTGTCGATTTTCAGCTGGCAAACACGTAATGTGCGACTTCTAATCTTGGTGAGTTAAAAATGTTTACTTTTCGCTATGCAAAGAGGAGCTCTAGTTATTTTTCAATTGTATTAAAGTAGCATAATCTGATGAACTGATGATGATCTGCAAAGATTTTCAGTCGTTTTATCCTCGAGGAATCATGATTGTGTACTTTCAAAGCAGTTATATCGATCTGCAATGGAACTAGAAATCTACTTTGTGACCAATATGTGGCTCAGGGATGAAAACAAGCCAACACAATGGAATTAATAACACAGACATATTTTTCAAATTCACCACCGAAGTGCTCAGGACAATACATAAGTTTGACTACTTATGTATTCCATAAAGAAAAAGGTGTGTTGCTCATTGTTCATCCGCAGCAGTTCCACCGTAAATACAAAATAATTTTCTTCTGAGAAACAGAAAAACACACACGCACACAAAGACTGACCCAGTTCCTGAAGTTGGGACAGAATAAGGACAGTCTCCTTATGCGCACCCTGAATCTGTCCATCCTGAATTTAAGATTCACGGCTTTTGCACAGGAAGCTACTGGCTAAATGGTGACTTTGCCTTAATATTTCAACCTGCTAGACAGACTACAACTCTCTAATGATCCATGGCGTACATCGATCAAATTTACACTGTGTTTGTTCACTTAGAGAACCGGTCCCCCCGAATGAGCCTGGTTTCTCCCAAGGTTGCTTTCTCTATTTCTGTCACCTGCACTGTAAAACTTTTAAAAAATGTTAAAAAATGAAAATAATAGCAGAAAGTAATAGCAGTATGAGAAAAGAAGTCTAGATATTTTGAGAATAAAGTCATAATATTTTGATAAAAAAAGAATTACAAGAATGAAGTTGTAGCAATATGAGAATAAAGTTAAAATTACGACAGCAAAGTTGAAAATTTTGAGAATAAGTCGAAATTGCAAGAATAAAGTCAGCAATACAAGAATAAAGTTGAAATATGTTAAGAATAAAGTCAAAATTACAAGAATAAAGTCTAAATATTTTGATAAAAAAAGAATTACAAGAATGAAGTTATAGCAATATGAGAATAAAGTCTAAATATTTTGAGAATAAAGTCGAAATTGCAAGAATGAAGTTGAAATATTTTAAGTATAAAGTCAAAATTACGAGAATAAAGTCGTAATATTTTGATAAAAAGAATTACAAGAATGAAGTTGTAGCAATATGAGAATAAAGTCTAAATATTTTGAGAATAAAGTTAAAATTGCGAGAGTAAAGTTGAAAGTTTTGAGAATAAAGTAGAAATTGCAAGAATAAAGTCAGCAATACAAGAATAAAGTTGAAATATGTTAAGAATAAAGTCAAAATTACAAGAATAAAGTTGCAATATTTTGATAAAAAAAGAATTACAAGAATGAAGTTGTAGCAATATGAGAATAGAAGTCTAAATATTTTGAGAATAAAGTCGAAATTGCAAGAATAAAGTTGAAATATTTTAAGAATAAAGTCAAAATTACGAGAATAAAGTCGTAATATTTTGATAAAAAAAGAATTACAAGAATGAAGTTGTAGCAATATGAGAATAAAGTCTAAATATTTTGAGAATAAAGTGAAAAATTTTGAGAATAAAGTGAAAAATTTTGAGAATAAAGTCGAATTTATGAGAATAAAGTCAAACATTTTAAGAATAAAGTCAAAATTACGGGAATTAAGTCGTAGCAATTACAATATTAACGTTATAATATTTTGAGAGTATAGCCTATAATATATAGTATATAGCCTATACACTCTCTTAGGCTCCAACTTTAATCTTGTAATTGTTATGACTTGACTTTATTCTCAAAATATTTTGACTTTATTCTCGTACTGCTACAACTTAATTCTCATAATTTTAACTTTATTCTCAAAATATTTCACCTTCAAAAAAAAATGAAGTCAGAAAATTTTGAGAATAAAGTTGGAGTTACAATAAAGTAAGCAATACAAGAATAAAGTATGAAATATTTCGAGAATAAAGTTAAAATTACGAGTCTTACCAATATGAGAATAAAGTCGAAATATTGTGAGAAAAAAGTCAAAATTGCGAGTCTTAGCAATACGAGAATAAAGTCAAATTTTGAGAAAATCGAAATTACGAGAATAAAGTGAAATTTTGAGAATAATGTTGAAATTTTGAGAATAAAGTCGAAATTATGAGAAAAAAGTTGAATTTTGAGAAAGTCGAAATAACGAATAAAGTCAGCAATACGAGAATAAAGTTGAAATATTTTGAGAATAAATTCAAAATTACGAGAATAAAATCGAAAATTTTGAGAATAATGTTGAAATTATGAGAATAAAGTCAAATTATGAGAATAAAGCCAAAATTATGAGAAAAAAAGTTGAATTTTGAGAGCCGAAATAACGAATAAAGTCAGCAATACGAGAATAAAGTTGAAATGTTTTGAGAATAAAGTATACATTACAAGAATAAAAAGTTGTGAATTTTACTTACGGGAATATTGGCTAAAACATTTGCGAATAAGTCTATTTCCAACCATTGAGTAAAAGAGACCAAAGCGAGTAGACGAAACACAATAAATGCTATTGTTGCTTTCGGAAGCGGATGCCCGCTGATTGGGGACGCAGTCGTGGAAGAGTTTTGGGAGGCAATTATACAGAAATACTTTGACGACAGACTTTGCTTGGGTATTTCAGAATGACCATAACATTTCAGATGCTGAGCAACAAGATCGGTCTGCTGGTTAGTCAGGTTATGCCGTCCCATAGCGCAAAGTCACATAAATTTTTTGATGCACATGGGGGAATTTATGCATTTCCATCTCCCATTATTCGTATTAACTTTTTCACAAGTCAAAAACGACCTCAACCGAGTATAAAAACTTTTTGCAAATTAAGATTATTTTTTAAAATTTTCTGTTTCTGATGCGATACTTAAAAATGCACATAAAAACATGGTGACAGAAAGCAATATTTAGAACATTTTCAATTCAGAAAATTGCGAATATGGCCAGATTTTCTTAGAAAAGGAACCGTTGTAATTTGCTGTGTTCACTTCGTGTTTGGTTTGGACAGGAAAACTGCTTGTTGCTGGTATCTCCTCATCATGTGCCTGGTTAGATCACAGTGTTACCGCAGATCCCTGATAAACAGCTTTAAATTGCAGCTTGTGTCTTTGCCAAAATACTGGTTTTAAAAGCCTGTGGCTGGGCGAGTAAATTGTACAATTAGGCATTTACAACAATAACAGGGTGACATGTCTAAACAAACCCACAGGAGTCTGAACATGAGCTCAATAGCAGCCGTGCGAATAGCACTGCGATTAGTGACATAAACAACATCAACAAGCACTACAGGATTTTACACAGCGCTTGCTGTTGTGCCCAGCAGTATGAATGGATTTTGGGAAATGCATCAGAACTCCATTTCGTCTCGAGAAACAAAGCTGAACCGCTGACCTCCGCTCTCCTCGCTCTCAATTTTCTCGTTCCCTTTTTTGTCCTGCCCAACTCTGGATCGATTGAGGCTCTCAGGGAAAAATCCAGCATGGTAGGTCTGCTACGCTGACCCTGCTCGCTCTTTCTTTCCATTCTGCTCAATATCTTGCGTACATTATCTTTTCTTTCCTAAAATACCATCCGGTAAGGAAAGGCCTATTCCTGATTGGTCAAAAGCTGTTTCCAAAAGCTGAAAATGCAATGTATAGATGGATGGATGGATGGATAGATAGATAAATATATGTAGAAACATTACAGTCTACAGGCAGAGGTCACCTCTTCCAATAATTCACAGGTCACCAGTTTTACCAGACTTGCACTGGAACACAAATTTGCGTGAGCTTTCGTTTCTGGTCTCCTGCCTTTATACGCATATGAATGCAAGTTACTAAAATGAAAAGTGTAGTGTGACCACCCCTTACTCCAGATGGAGAGATTAAACTGTCAACACAACGATAATGCAGATGAGACGGGTCTTAAAAAAATTCAGCTGGCATTGGGAAATTGTAAAGAAAAAAAAAAATTAAAAATTCAAATCTTAACAGCTACGACATAAAAACATCTGTGATAACACTTTAGGATCTTTCAGTTGCTTCTCACTCCTCTCTAAGACCTTTTTCACACTTTTGTTGTTTTGTCACAGAATGTGATTGGTGCTGAACCATCTACATAAAAATTCCTTGTTCTTTTCGTGTGGTGGTTTGAACAATGTCTATCGACACTTTTATTAATGGTGTTTGCTAAGGCAAGAATCACTATGATGTATGCTAATACTTGAGGTTAGAGATTTGAACAATGCTTTTTTAATTTTGGCAGTTCATCTCTTGTGTGGGTTGTAATTTGTGGTTTGTTTGAGAAGTGTGCTGTTACTGACTGGAAGATTTTACAGAAACACGTTGGCAACCACCATGAACACGTTAAGTATTGCATAACAAAATGCAATACGATGGCAACCATTCGCAAAACCTGAACAGTTGCATTGCAGCATGTTTAAAAACCCACATACAATACTGTAGCGACCAACTAGTAACACCATAAATGTGCTAACAATTGCATAACAAAATGTTCGAAACTTTTTTAAATACCTTAAATTTTTGATAGGAACACTCTGAAATAGTCTTATAGAATTGAACAGAATTGTATAATAATATGATAAACAAATAAAATTGGCAGATATAGTTACTCACAACACCTAAGCAAATGCTTAGAAACACCCTGACAGCCACACACTCATATCAACCACCTAAAACTACTCACAACCATTTAACGACTGCATAACAATGCAATGTCAATCACATTCACACAGCAGTCACCTAAAAGTACTCACAACCATTTAACAGCTGCATGAAAACACCCTGTAAATCACATTTACACAGCAACCACCTAAACATACGCACAACACTAGTAATTGCATAGCAACACTCTGTCAAAAACTACTCACAACCGTTTAACGACTGCATAACAACGCAATGTCAATCACATTCACTCAGCAACCACCTAAATGTACTCACCTTTTAACAACTGCATAAAAACACCCTGTCAATCACATTTACACAGCAACCAGTTAAACATACTCACAACACTTCAGTAACTGCATAGAAACGCCCTGTCAATCACATTCACACAGCAACTGCCTAAAACTACTCATAGCTATTTAACAACTGCATAGCAACACTATCCATAGCAACACTATTTTTGGATTGGAATACACTGAAAACCACATTCACATAGAATCCTCTTATAGAATTGAATAGAATTGTATAAGAATATGGTAAACAAATAAAGTTGGCAGATCTAGTTACTCACATCACCTAAGCAAATGCTTAGAAACACCCTGACAACCACACTGTCATATCAATCACCTAAAACTACTCACAACACTTTAGTAACTGCATAGCAAGGCCTGTCAATCACATTCACACAGCAGTCACCTAAAAGTACTCACAGCCATTTAACAGCAGCATAGGGACGCCCTATTAATCACATTTAAACAACAACCACCTAAAATTACTTACAACCATTTGACAACTGCAAAGCAAAATCATCAGTCACTTTCACACAGCAACTACTTTAAAATACTCGCAACACTTCAGTAACTGCATATTGACGCCCTGTCTGTCTCATTCACATAGTAACCACCTAAAAGTACTCACAACCATTTAAAAACTGCATAACAATGCCCTGTCAATCTCATTTACACAGCAACCACCTAAAAGTACTCACGACAATTCAGTAACTGCATAGTAACGCCATCAATCACATTCACAGAGCAACCACCTAAAACTACTCACAACTATTTAAAGAAGTCCACTTCCAAAACAAAGATTCACACATAATGTACTCACCCCCTTGTCATCCAAGATGCTCATGTCTTTCTTTCTTCAGTCATAAAGAAATTATGTTTTTTGAGGAAAACATTTCAACATTTTTCTCCATATAATGGACTGATATGGTGCTCCGATTTCGAACTTCCAAAATGCAGTTTAAATGTGACTTAAAACAATCCCAAATGCGGATGTAAATGATCCCAGTCGAGAAATAAGGGTCTTATCTAGCGAAACGATTGGTTATTTTCATAAAAATAATACAATTGATATACTTTTTAATGTCAAACGCTCATCTCGTCTTGCTCTGTCTGGAATGTTTTTCTCTGGTTCATGTCAGTTAGGGTATGTCGAAAAAATTCCCATCTCATGTTCTCCCTCAACTTCAAAATCATCCTATATCGCTGTTTTACCTTTTTTGTTAAGGGTGTTTGATCTTCTTTGCTTGTTTACTTTGCATAGACTGGGTCGGCACTTCTGCAGCGATGTAGGATGATTTTGAAATGATTTTTGAAGTTGAGGGAGAAAATACGACCAGAGTTTTCCGACATACCCTAACTGTCTTGAACCAGAATACACAGAAGTTTAGGAAGAGCAAGACAAGATAAGCGTTTAGGGATAAGAAGTATATAAATGTATTATTTTTATGAAAATATCCGATCGTTTCGCTAGATAAGATGCTTCTTCCTCGGCTGGGATTGTACAACCGCATTTGGGATTGTATGAAGCCGCATTTAAACTGCATTTTGGGAGTTCAAAATTGGGGCACCATATCAGTTCATTATATGAAGAGAAATGCTGAAATGTTTTCTTCAAAACAAAAACATAATTTCTTTACGACTGAAGAAAGAAAGACATGAACATCTTGGATGACAAGGGGGTGAGTACATTATATGTGAATCTTTGTTTTGGAAGTGGACTTCTGCTTTAAGAACTGCATGAAAACACGCTGTGAATCACATTTACACAGCAACCACCTAAAAGTACTCACGACACTTCAGTAACTGCATAGTAACGCCGTCAATCACATTCACAGAGCACCCACCTTAAACTACTCACAACCATTTAACAACTGCATAAAAAACACCCTGAAAATCACTTTCACACAACAACCACCTAAAATTATTTACAACCTTTCAACGATTGCATAGTAAGGCCCCGTCAATCACATTAACACAGTAATCACCTAAAATGACTCACAACCATTCAACAACTGCATAGCAATAACCTGCCAATCACATTCACATAGCACTCCCTAAAACTACTCACAACACTTTAGCAACTGTGTAGCAACACTGTTAACCATTTACAAAATCCAGTTGCATGGCAACATCATAAGCAAACAGCCTCAAAATATTCCCACTATCTAGAGTTTCTTTAACGCCCTGCGCAAATGAAATCTAAGACTGAAATTGTGAGGCACTCCATGCACTCACCTGAGAAAATTAATACATGTGCATAAGCAGAATGATAACTAGATGGGTTGCGAGTCTTTATGAAAAACTCATTTGCCAATTTGAGAGCTGATCTTGGATTGTGTTTCTGTCAGGCTGGATCAGTTGTAGCTACTTTGAGCAGTTTGGCCATGAGCGAAGCTGATCTGGTTCCAGCACCCGTAGTCTGCTTTGTAAACACGGCCTCTCGTCTCTGGGTTGCAGTTATTCACGACGACAGATGGTGACACTCAAAACTCCCTTAGTCTCTCTGTTCTACTCTTCCGTTGAGACGAGCCCTTCGTGCTCTTTCTCTGGATGTTTGCAATAATTAATCGGACTAAATGTCAATGCCCACTGGCTAGAGAGTGTGAGATTACAGACACCATCATTTAGCAGGTCATGATTTTGATAAGGGCAATTAGACAACAAGCTGCTGGAGAAAAATCAATGTGCCATAGCCACAACCTGGCGAGAGAGGCGAGAGCTCCTCAGACCACCGTTGAGCTCTAGGTTATGCCACCAGGGGCTTGATAACACACACAGAAATGACACTTTTGCCTCCCACAGCTTCATATCACAAGAAAATACTAATGCAACTGGATATCATTCTTCAATCTAATTGTTAAAGGTAAAGTGTATAATTTCTGCACCACCAAATCTAATTGCAAAACTCACTGGCTAGGCAAACAGGAAGTCTCTTGATGCTTGCATCATTGTTCTTTATTTGAGTCTTTAATACTGTTATATTCACACACAGTATGATTATTTACACGAGTAATGACTGCATTAGCGAATAGCGATTTTTGATAGTTTCTGTGAATTTGTAACATGATAATTGTTTGTTTTGAATATTGGTTATTCCCTTTGAACGATATTGGACGTGAGACAGATGAGGTTTTGTTTTTGAATGCAATAAGCACTAAGTGAAGCAGATCAATAAATCACTCCGCTGACATATTAATTTCTGAGCCCCAGTATTTCAGCAGCCGGCATAATCAATTCAGCAGCAACGATTCAGTAGAGATAGCAGACACTACAGTCTTGTGTAATGAATGCAGAGTCAGTGCAATAGAGATCTTATTGCATTTTGCTGACCTCTTCATCTCGTCATCCCTCTTCATCCTAGAGTCACACTTTACAAAGCAAAGCTTAACCCACTGATTTCAGCGTTTCATCAACCTAGGTTCTCATAGTGACCTTAGAGAACAAAGTTTCACTGAAATGCACAAGTTCTAGAAAAGATGGCATCGACATCTTTGAATTTGGTGAAACGGCAGGACCATCTTTGGATCTTTTAGGCATAATCCTGTTAAAACTTTCACCTTCTGTTGCAACATACGAATAAGGATTTGATTTTGTGTGTTTTTGGAACAAACAAACAAACAAAAAAACACAAACACACACTCTCAAATTCATGGAGAAACTTATTACAACTCATTACATGGTTGAGTCTCATGAAGCACCTTAGCAACCACATAACAATGTCCTGGCAATGCTCAGATCTCATTAGCAACTGTTGGAAACACTTTGAGAATCTCTTAGAGACTCAGAACACTTTATCATTTGGATAGTAACACCCTGGCAACCCCCCACAACACCCTATCAATTGTAAAGCAACATGCTAAGAAGCACTCAGAGTACTTTTTCACCTGAAGTGCAACACCCTGGCAACGAGTCACAACACCATAAATATTACACTGACCCAATCTATAAATGCAACACTTTTGTTTTGCCCCCCTTTTTTAATGAACTGAACTCAAAGATCTAAGACTTTTTCTATGTACACAAAAGGCCTATTTCTGTCAAATATTGTTCACAAATCTGTCTAAATCTGTGTTAGTGAGCACTTCTCCTTTGCTGGGATAATCCATCCACCTCACAGGTGTGGCATATCAAGATGCTGATTAGACAGCATGATTATTGCACAGGTGTGCCTTAGGCTGACCACAATAAAAGGCCACTCTAAAATGTGCAGTTTTATCACACAGCACAATGCCACAGATGTTGCAAGTTTTGAGGGAGCGTGCAATTGGCATGCTGACTGCAGGAATGTCCACCACAGCTGTTGCCTGTGAATGTTCATTTCTCTACCATAAGCTGTCTCCAAAGGCGTTTCAGAGAATTTGGCAGTACATCCAACCGGCCTCACAACCGCAGACCACGTGTAACCACACCAGCCCAGGACCTCCACATCCAGCATCTTTACCTCCAAAATCGTCTGAGACCAGCCACCCAGACAGCTGCGGCAACAATCGGTTTGCATAACCAAACAATTTCTGCACAAACTGTCAAAAACCATCTCGGGGAAGCTCATCTGCATGCTCGTCATCCTCATTAGGGTCTCGACCTGACTGCAGTTCGTCGTCGTAACCGACTTGAGTGGGCAAATGCTCACATTCGATGGCGTCTGATACTTTGGAGAGGTGTTCTCTTCACGGATGAATCCCGGTTTTCACTGTACAGGGCAGATGGCAGCGTGTATGGCATCGTGTGGGTGAGCGGTTTGCTCATGTCAACGTTGTGGATCGAGTGGTCCATGGTGGCGGTGGGGTTATGGTATGGACAGGTGTATGTTATGGACAACGAACACAGGTGCATTTTATTGATTTCATTTTGAATGCACAGAGATACTGTGACTAGATCCTGAGGCCCATTGTTGTGCCATTCATCCACGACCATCACCTCATGTTGCAGCATGATAATGCATGGCCCCATGTTGCAAGGATCTGTACACAATTCCTGGAAGCTGAAAACACCCCAGTTCTTGCATGGCCAGCATACTCACCGGACATGTCACCCATTGAGCATGTTTGGGATGCTAGCAACCAGATAATGATACTGCTGATAATACTTAAAAACGACACCTTAGCAACTGCAGAACATTACCCTGGCAACCATTCAGAACACTTTATCATTTAGATAGAAACACCCTGGCAACGAGCCACAACACCATAAACAAAATGTGTTGTAACATGGTTAAAACAAAACAAAAAAAAAACTAAAACAAACAAACAAAAAAAGCAACCAGATAATGACACCCTGGTTATGCTTACAAACAACACTTTATCAACTGTAACACTCTGGCAACCAGTCACAACACCATAAAAAAATTGTGACATGGTAAAAAAAACAACAACAAAAAAACCACCCAGGACACTTTAGCAACTGTATAGCACCATGCTAAGAAGCACCCAGAACACTTTTCTCCTGAATTGCAACACCCTGGCAACGACCTGGAACACTTTATCTATTGCATAGAAATACCCTGGCAACCAGCCACAACATCATAAAAATTATGACATGGTAAAAAAAAAATACCCAGCACACCTAAGCAGCTGTATAGCAACATGCTAAGAAGCACTCAAAGCACTTTATCACTTAAAGTGAAACACCCTGTCAACCACTCAGAACCATTTATCAATTGCATAGCATCACCCAGGCAACCAGCCACAACACCATAAAAATTATATTGTGACATGGTACAAAAACCCCCCAGATAATGATGCTATTGATAGTACTTAAAAACAGTCACGACACTATAAAAATTGTGACACCCAGCACATGAATGATTCAAATTCAAATCTGATGTTTACGAAGCATTTGTGAAGATTTCAGAAAGTCTGTTTTATTCACAAATTACTCACGTGAATTACTTACTCAGATTACTCATGAATTTACTCATGAATTTACTCACGTTTACTTAAGTTTCATGAATAAGGCCTATTACAGTGTCTTGCGAAAGTATTCATACTCCTTCATTTTTTTAAAGTTTTATGTTGCTGCCTTATGTTAAACTGCATTAACTGCATTTTTTTTCCCACATCAGTTTACACTTCATACACTATAATGACAATGCACAAAACAGATTTGTGACAACTTTGCAAGATTTATTAAAAAAAAACAAAGAAAAAACACTGAATTGAATACATTGCATAAGTATTCATACCCTTAACTCAGTACTTAGTTGAAGCAGCTTTACTGCCTCAAGTCTTTTCTTGGTATGATGTGACAAGCTTTGCACATCTGCATTTGGCAATTATCTGCCATTATTCTCCTCACCTCTTCAACTCTCAAGCTCTGTCACCTTGGGGATGGCAGACATTTTCAGGCTTCTCCAGAAATATTTGATTGAGTTCAAACCAAGGCTCAACTCAAGGACATTCACAGAGTTGTCTATTGTTGTTCATTTAGGCTTTCTCAATATTTTGGTACACTGAGGTTTTCTTCTACACTGATGGGTCCCTTAGTCCCTCCTGCTAAAAAATAGCCCCACCGTATGAGGCTGCTACCACCACTTGTTACTTTTGGGATGGTATTCTGCAGGTGATGAGCAGTGCTTGGTTTTCTCCATACATGATGTTTAGAATTGAGCTTCATCAGACCAGAGAATCTTGTTTCTCACAGTCTGAGGGTCCTTTAGGTGTTTTTTGTAAATTCCAAGTGTGTTTTCATGTGTCTTCACTGAAGAGAGGATTGAGTTTGGCCACACCGCCATAAAGACCGGATTAGTGGAGTGTTGCAGTGGTGTTTGTCCTTCTGTAAGTTTCTTCCATCTGCATATGTGATCATGGAGCTCAACTAGAGTGATCATTAGCTTCTTGGTCACCAGTATAACCAAGTCCCTTCTTCATCAGTTGCTGTGTTTGGCCAGGAGGCCAGCTCTAGGAAGAGTCCTAGTTGTTCCAAGCATCTTCCATTATGGATGATGGAGGCTACATGCTTCTGTGAACCTTCTATGCAGCAGTTTTTATTTCTGAACTCTTCCCCAGACCTGTGCCTTGACACAAGCTTGTTTCTGAGCTCTACAGGCAGTTATTTTGACCTCAGTGTTTGGTTTTTGCTCTGATATGCATTTTCAGCTATTAGACCTTTTCTGAGAGGTGTGTGCCTTTCCAAATCATAGTCATTCAAAAGAATTTGCCACAGTTTAACTCCACTCGAAGTGTAATGACATCTACAAGTGATATGATTGCTCCTGAGCTAAGTGTTCCGGGAAAACTGTATAAATACTTATGCAATGGAATCATTTCAGTTTTTTATTTCTAATAAATTTGCAATGTTGTTACAAACCTGATGTGGGGGGAAAAAAGTAATTTAAAACAGTTTAACATAAGGCTGCAGTATAACAAAATGTGGAAAAAAAAAATGAAGGGGTGTGAATATTTTCGCAAAGGCACTGTATGTGCCTTGTCATGTTCCAGGTAGATGTCATAACAAATGTCACTAGACCATTATATTTTTAAAATGAGCGGTTCATAAGTTTGTACGATCTTCGATTCACACTTTGGAATTACAAACAAAGCATTTGTACATTTTTGCCCAAATTTTTCACATATAAAAAAATAAATACGACCTCACGTTATGCCAATCGCGTTTACACACTGCCTCAGAAACTTTCGTCCGTCATAAATATTTTTGAATCTGTAGAAAGCATTTTAAGAAGTGTTTCGACAAATCAGAGCCACAAGCGTACGCCAAACTCCAAAATGATTTTTTGTTAACTAATAAAAATTTTGGTCGACCAAGCCTCTTCTCGTTGACTAACGGTTAGGGGCTAAAATTAAAAGACACGAATATAAAGACCGATTGCTAGCAATACGAAAAACGTATACGTAAATTTCAGACTTAAAGGAGAAGTCCACTTCCAGAACAAAGATTTACAGATAATGTACTCACCCCCTTGTCATCCAGGATGTCTTTCTTTCTTCAGTCGTAAAGAAATTATGCTTTTTGAGGAAAACATTTCAGCATTTTTCTCCATATAATGGACTTCTATGGTGCCGCGATTTTGAACTTCCAAAATGCAGTTTAAATGCAGCTTCAAACAATCCTAAATGTGGTTGTAAACGATCCCAGCTAAGGAAGAAGGGACTTATCTAGCGAAACGATCAGTTATTTTCATAAAAATACAATTTATATACCTTTAATATCAAACGCTCATCTTGTCTTACTCTGTCTGAACTCTATTTGGTTCATGACAGTTAGGGTATGTCGAAAAACTCCTCATGTCTCATGTTCTCCCTCAACTTCAGAATCATCCTATATTGCTGTTTTACCTTTTTTGTTCAGGGTGTTTGATCTTCTTTGCATGTTCACTTTGCAAAGACTGGGTCAGTTTTCAACATACCCCAACTGTCTTCAGCCAGAATACACAGAGTTCAGGCAGAGAAAGACAAGACTTATTTTTTAAAATAACCGATCGTTTCGCTAGATAAAACGCTTCTTCCTCGCTTGGGATCGTTTACAACCACATTTGGGATCGTTTGAAGCCGCATTTAACCCTTTCACTTTTTTAAGGCGTCCCTTATTTTAGAACGTTCGCTTTATTGTTTCCATGGCGACGCGTCATGATTGTCACGTGACACACCGCTGCCACTATAGCGCTGTATGACAGACCTATCGCTTTTATTTCTTTTTTTTATTAAAAATATTCACACACTTGCTTACCATGTCTTCAACTATCTGATATTCCGATTCACGAATACGTGTAAGTGAGTGTATTTTGCCGTTTTAAAACCTTTATAAATGATCTGGATCGTGAGATGGGCGCCGCCATGTTTGTTCACGCTGCCGTTTAGAGAGTCCTGTCAGCCGGATTTACAGCACGTAAATTCACCAGTTTTTCCCGAAACACATGCAAGTAAGTGGCTGGAGAACTAGGAAAGAAATGGAGTGAATTATATCGTTACTTACACTCTGTGCATCTGATATGAATCAAACACGTCGGCAAAATATACTTGAATGGATTGTTATTGCTTCTTCCATAGACATACGGATGTATTTTACAAACTCTAAATGTATGGTTTTACGAGTAGTTATGTGTATTTAAATGCCTGAAACCCCAAATAAACGTTATGTGGTGGAAAACGCTGCATAATTGTGATTATATGACAAGCGCAGTGCGCGTCTCTCTTTGGCTCAGCGCCAGCCAACGCGCGAAAACGCAGTTTGAATTTGGCAGTTGCGTGACGTCACCGAACGTTCTAAATCCCATATGTGGGACCGTACCGCTCAAGGGTTAAACTGCATTTTGGAAGTTCAAACTCGGGTCACTATAGCAGTCCATTATATGGGGGAAAATGAAACATAATTTCTTTACGACTGAAGAAAGAAAGACAGTGAGTACATTATATGTGAATCTTTGTTCTGGAAGTGAACTTCTCCTTTAAAAATCACAGAACAACATAGTAAACCAATGAAATTGGCCTCAACATTTAAGTGGATTTGGTAAATGGCATCACCATCTTTGGATCTTTCAGGCGTAATCCAGTTAAAACTTTAAAAGTCACCTTCTGTTGCAGCATACGAATGTGGATTTATTTTTTGGGACAAAAATGAGGCGCGCACATTCAAAAGCATTGCGCATGTCTAGGGCATATTCCATCCCATATTGTCTTTTACATAACATCCTTTGTCTTTTACATAAAGTAAACAAGGTTTGTTTTTCTGGTTTGTGTGAAAGTTCAGAGTGATTCATCGAGGCTGAACATGCCTGTGTTTAACATTCAGGGTAATTAGATACTAATACGACCGATGTCAGCACAAACATGTTCTCCTGTTTCGAACATGGTAACCGCACGCATAACGAACATGTCGAGGGTTGCTGAGCAGGTTTGTATGTAAAGGTCCACTGAGACATGGGACAATTGGATAATGGGTTTTATTTTAATGTACACACACTAAAAGGGCTGAGCTCTTATGCTTTTACAAGTGTGAGGAAGTTCAGACTGTGCGTCTGCATGTGTCAGCACTATTGCGTGTGTGTTTCTCATGATGTGTGTCGTGCTTTCGTCCCTGTTGCTGGGACGGCGTCGGCCCATTAGTGCATTCTTCTCTGTCCAGCTTGAGGAATTTTCCCAGCATGCATCTGAGGATGATGGGACCTCAGCAGGTGTTCTCGTACCAGTAAACCTAGCTCAATGACTAGAGAGCGAGGCAGAGAGAGAGAGGAAGATAAGCTGAAAAAGACTAAATGCATTTGCTGCTGTGTTACGTCAGTTATGTATCTATTGCAGAAAAAAAGTGTTCCAGGTGTTCTTAAAATACACAACCACTGAAACCAATTACTGCTTTACCACTGTACTTTACTTGTTTACCGCTCTCTCTCTCTCTCTCTCTTTCTCTCTCTCTCTCTCTATTTTAAAGAATTATTCTTCTTATTATTTTGTATATATTTTGCTTGTTGGACAATAAAATGGGTAAAAAAAAAATAAAAATAAAAAAAATCTATAAACTTACATTGAAGAACCTAGATCATAGATATTATTGACCAGTATATTATAGATGCTTGGATGTGGACTCTTTTTCCAGTGTCATTCTTGGCTTGGTTTTGTTTTTTGTTTTTGCTTTTGCTTTTCTTTTTCTTCGTTTTGTTTCGTTTGTATTGTGTGTGTGTGTGTTTTTTTTTTTTTCTTTTTGATTTAGTTTTTCCTTTGTTTTATTTTTATTTGGTTTGTATTGTGTTGTGTTGTGTTTTGTTTTTGCTTTGTTTCATTTTTGTTTGTTTTGTTTGTATCGTTAATTTGTTTTTGTTGTTTCGATTTTGTTTTTGCTTTGTTTCTTTTTTATTTTGTTGGTGTTTTGTTTTTTTTCTTTTTTTTCTTTTTGTTTGTTTGTTTATTTGTTTGTTTTGTTTTGTTTCGATTGGGTTTTTCCTTTGTTTTATTTTTATTTGGTTTGTGTTGTGTTTTGTATTTGCTTTGTTTCATTTTTGTTTGTATCATGTTGTTTTGTTTTTGCTGCTTCAATTTTGTTTTTGCTTTGTTTTATTTTGTTTGTATTGTATTGTGTTGTTTTGTTTTTGTTGCTTTAGTTTTGTTTTTGCTTAGTTACTTTTTGTTTGTATTGTGTTGTATTTTGGTTTTGTTGTTTCGAGTTTGTTTTTGCTTTTGATTCATTTTTTTTTTAAATTTTGTTTGTATTGTGTGTTATATTTTCAGTTTTTTTTTAATTCCATTTTTATTTATTTATTTTTGCTTTGTTTCATTTTTGTTTTCTTTATACTGTTTTATTTTTCTTTGTTTTGGTTTGTTTCTTTTTTTTGTGTTGCGTTGTTTGTTTTTCATTTTTTATTTTGTTTGTATTGTGTTTTGTTTTGGTTTGTTTCGTTTTTGTTTTGTTTGTGTTATGTTGCTTTTCGTTGTTGTTGTTTTTGGTTTTGTTTTGTATTTTATTAATTAATTAATTTATTTTTTGTGTTGTGTTTTGTTTTTGATACATATTTTTTTTTTTTTTTTTTGTATTGTTGTGTTGCATTTTAGATCCGTATATAATCTGATCTTTCAGTTATTCCATTCAGTCTGGAAGAAGAAAAACAATCCAAAACCAGTCAATATGATGTTGGTGTTCTGTGAAGGAACACACTGAAGAAATGGAAAGATGGCTTGTTTTTTTTGCCTTGACATTTCTTATTTTGTTTGTGGTTTACAAATCGGTTTATGGCTTCAAAATTTCATCCACATATATGGGCGCCGCTGAAACGCCCCTTTCATTTGATTAGTCAAACAGCCCTGTCTTCTGTACTGCATCAATTCATGTGCTCATAGTGAGGATTGTTAACTTTTTTTTTTTTTTATATGTATAACATTATTATTCTGAGATAGGCCCTGCCTGTTTTTCTGTTATTCAGCCATTGATAAATGCTACCTCACTGCTAAAAAGTGAAATGTTTGGGTGTTACTGTAAAAAAACAACCCCTACCTTCCATTTTTCGAGTGTGTTCCTCGTAGACCTGTTTTGTCTTGAAAGTACTTTTTTTTTTTAAATCTCAAGTGTCTCATACTTTGATATAATTTTTCCAATTTTTGTAAATGTAAAATTTATTCCTTTAAAAGTGTAAATTATCCCTAAGTGGTTTTATTGTCACAACCTAGCCCACTGTTTTTGCTATTTGCACAGATGCTTTGCTGTTGCGTTGTATAAGATGTTTACGCCAGTAAAGCACTTTGAGAAATTAAAGCTGAAAGTTTAAATAGGAGAGAAGGCGAGGAATAAAGAAAGTGAGAGGTCAGTCCTCATCTCAGTTGCACATTCACACTGAATTACTGAAGTGTGCGGAGACAAAAGAACAGAGCGACAAGAGCCACTCGAACAGCTGAGAGGATGATTGTCATGTCACCTTGTCCCTCCTCCATCTTGATCTTCTTTTCTCTCTTTTGTACACACACAGTTGTTGAAGATGAAGATGACTCACAGGTGTTAACGTGGGAGGAGTGGTACATGAGGTCAGCGGTATCTCTCTGCCTTCATTACCCATTACTTACACACACCACTGCTCACAAAGTACTTTACACACACTTATGCATGTCCTCACAGATGTGCACGTTACATGTGCATATGTGTCTCTTGACCTGCACATGTATAGGTCATACATGCTGTAATAAACCATATGTTGAGGTAGATACATTTGAAAAAAAAAAAAAAGGCTTAGATTTAAAATTTCTGTATTCTGTAAATGCATACAAAATTTCCATCCATTGCTTCCATCACACAGTTCTACCATAAACAAAAGAATAAACTTAATGTGATGCAAAATTGTTAGTCAAGTGCAAATTGTTATACAAGTTGTAAATAGTATTTATAAAAAACAGTTTTTTTCTTGTAAATAGTCTATGTCTTCCTACTTCAAAATTTATTTTTTAATTCAATGTGTTGTGTGTCATTTCTTCATAATCATTTGTGAAATATACAGTAATAGCAAGTTTGAAGTTTTTCCATTGCGTATAAGATTTCTGTAATAGTACTAATAAGCTGAATGTGTTTTAAATAAACAATTACACACTATTTTCATCATCAATGAATCTAATTAGTTATATTTTAACAGCTAGCCATACTTCGTTTTCAATAAAGTGATCCTAAGCTGTTTGAATAAGTGCACTTTGTAATATGATTGTTAAAATCAAATAGATGCAAATAGATAACAATAAACTATTCCATGATTGTTTGGGTGCACAAACCATGCCTGTTTTATTTATGTTTGATTGACAAATATGCATTTAATATGCAAGTTTATTAGTTTATGTTAAAACTGTATAATCCAAAGGATGGAAATTTCTTTATGCATTTATGCATATCTATCTGTCTAGTTAACAAATATGCTGCCTTTGCAAATTAACATAAGAGTTAACCTCATATTATATGTGGAAAATTATTATTATGATATTACATTATGCATTTATTTTATGATTATTAAATTATATTTTATTATTATTATTATTATTATTATTATTATTATTATTATTATTAAACTACATTAATTTATTATTATAACGTTTATTTATTCATTTGTTTAGGTTATTATTATTATTTAGTTATTTATTATAACATGTATGTATTTATTTATTTATTTATTTATTTTTTTTTTTGTAGTTAACAAACATGCTGCCTTTGTAGATTAACATAATTTAACCTCTATGTGAAAAAATATTTATTATTGTTATTATTATTATTATTATTATTATTATTATTATTATTATTATTAATATTATTACATTTATTTATTTGTTTATTTTATTATTATTAGATTATATTTCATTATTATTATTATTATTATTATTATTATTATTATGTTATTACATTTATTTATATATTATTATAACATTTTATCTTTATTTATTTATAAGAGTTAGCCTCTCATTGTATGTGGAAAGTTGTTGTTATTGTTATTATTATTATTATTAATATTATTATTATTATTATTATTATTATTATTATAAATGAATAAATAAACAATACATTTATTTATTCATTTATTTTATAATTATTAGCTTGTATTTAATTATTATTATTATTATTATTATTATTAATTATTTATTATTATAACATTTATTTGTTCATTTGTTTATTATATTATTATTTTATTTATTTGTTATAACATTTATGTATTCATTTGTTTGTTTATTATGCTATTTATTTATTTAGGTTTTTAACAAACATGCTAACATGTTAACATATTAACATAAGAGTAAACCTCTCATTATATGTGGAAAATTATTATTATTATTATTATTATTATTATTATTATTATTATGTTATTATATTTGTTTATTCATTTATTTTAATATTAGATTATATTTCATTATTATTGTTACTACATTTATTGTTATTAATTATTATCATTATTATTATTATTATTATTATTGTGTTATTACATGCATGTGTGTATTTATTTATTTCGTTTTGTAAACAAACATGCTGGATTTGCAGATTAACATAAGAGTTAAGCTCTCATTATATGTGGAAAATTATTGTTATTGTTTTTTTTAAATATCTTAATAAGTAAACATAGTTTTGTTGTTTGATTTCTAGTTTCATCTATGTCTCCTTCAGTATCTCGTACTGGCATCAGACACAAAAATACTGCTATCAGTTGCCCACTACATTTCTGTCAGTACGAATTAAATATCATTTTTAGACAGATAGAAAAAAAAAAATGACTGACAGGAGGACGGGATGAAGGTCTAGGGCCCTCTACTGTCTGAAATCAATACGGCCGCTTCAGAAAAAAAGATCTGCACCTAGTGCTTTATCAACTTCATTATAGTACATTTGCTCTTTCGCTGCTCTTTTTCTTGGAAACATCCGTTAAATGTCCTAATTCTTTAAATCATTGGTTTGTGTAAATCATAATGGTTAAGGGTTGTTCTCAGTACAGACTCCAGGACACGTCGCTTATTTGCATTATGTGACAGACCGAACCATTTTATCAGCATTTTATTATAGTCACGCTGCCAAGCTCAATAGTTCAAGTCCGTTATGGGGGAAAAAAATCACATAAATAACCTGCAAAGTATGTTTTAGTATAATGCCATGCAATCTGTCAAGGTAAAGGAACACTGTGGATAGAAAGGCATGAGTCATTTCCGTTATACTGAGATGTAGCAGTAGCTGAATAGCATTGATTATGCTTCAATCCCGAGGCTCTGAACCCACCTGAACCTTGTCAATGTCCATTTCTACTTAGCAACTGAAGTGCAAACACATTGCGCCGTCACCATCTGTTGCCTTGTTAGCGAAGCACGCTGACCTGTGCGGCGAACGCAGACATATGGTGAGGGTGGAGTAATGGCTCCAAATTGTAGCTTATAGAGGATGTTACACAACATGATCTTTACCAAGAAATGCCGAACAGCATTTATTGGAAACTGCTGAGATAATGATAGTCGTTCTTCTGGCATTCAAAAACAGCCATTGTGAAGTGAAAATGTGGGACAACTAACAATTTGTCTGTGCATTTTGTGAAGCCTTTGTCCTGTAGGGGCGCAGGGATGATGGAGCGCTGGATGGATGGCAATTCTGTCACAGACAACCTAATAGTGAGATATTTACAATATTTTTACCAAACCTGTCAAAAATATGGGTCACATTTCATGCCTAAATTAAAAATACAAAGAGGAAGAAGTAGCAGAAGAAGGATATATACATATATATATATATATAGAGAGAGAGAGAGAGAGAGCGAGAGATTATTTTACCACCAAAATTATTCAAAAATGAATAAATAAATGTATGTAATTACTGGAAAATAATAAAAATAATTTATACTTTTTATAATTTTTTTTTTTTTGACACGATACAAAACATGTCTGGGTCATATTTCACCACAAAATTAAAATATAACAACAACAACAATAATATGAAATAACAGTAATAAAGCTTATTTTAGGACATTAAATATAAATATATTATTATTATTATTATTATTATTATTATTATTATTATTATTATTTATTTATTTATTTATTTATTTTTAAGCACATTTACCACCCAAAAAGCTACAACAACAACAATAATAATAATAATAATAATAATAATGTACAATAGTACAGTACAATAAAATAATAAAAATACATATTTTATTTATTAAAAAATACAACAAATGGGGAAAAATAAACAAACAAACAAATAAATACATTAAATACATAAATATATAAATAAGTAAATAACAGTAAGAAGAAACACATAATAATGAAAATAAAATAAAAATTCAACAAAATAAAATTATTTTAGGACCATTAAAAAAAGATATTATTTTAAATGTTAATTTCTTGTTGTTTTACAATAAATAATATTGCAATTGCAAAATAAATAAATAATTAAAATAATAATAATAACAATAATAATATAAAAAAGCTTATTTTAGGACTAGAAGAATATGATAATATTTTATTTTAATTTTTAAGTACATTTATCACCCCAAATTGTCATTGCTTAATAATAATAATAATAATAATAATAATAATGATAATAATAATAATAATAATAAAGTTATTTTAGGACCGTAAATAATAATAAAAAAATATATTATTTTAAATGTTCATTAACATTTCTTTGTTGTTTTGCGTTAAATAATATTGCAATTGTAAAATAAATAAATAAATAATAATAATAATAATAATAATGTAAAAAAGCCAGTACCATAACATAATAAAAATAAATATTTTAGTTATTAAAAATACATATTTCACCACTAACTAACTAAAAAAAAAAAATTAAATAATAATAATAATAATAATAATAATAATAAATAATACAGTTTATTCATAAAAAATAATAAACATGACTGGGTCATGTTTCACCACAAAAGTATAAAAAATAATGTGATAATATATTAAGACAAAATATCTAAATTGTGATACATTTTAAAATGTACTTAATTGCCATAAAAATATTGTCACGTTGCAAAATATCTGGATCATTTTCTTTATGCAAAATATATACACATATTATCCTTTGCCTTTGACTTCCACAATTCAAGAGTGCAAAAGTTCTTGTTAGTTATATAGCTCACCGAGAAATGATGAACTGACACAAACCTACATTAGCATACTAACAAACAATTTACATCTCATTTACATCTAAATGTCCTTTTGGCAAGAAGAAATTCTCGCTCTCTCTTTCCAAAGGTCGTACTCTAATCTTTCTTTTGCTTTTTAAACGTTGGCATTATTTACGTTGTATGGCCTGTCAACAGACCGAATGACAGATTCAACATCTCTCTGAGACAATGTACACAATGTGCATGCATGTGGGATTTTCCCACAGCTTATGTAAACAATCCTTCATACTGGCTCTTCTCCGCACGTTTACTCGTCTCAGCAGTAATAAAGACTTTTCATGAGTCTGTCTGAACGTGTGACAGGATGTGAACATGATTGTGTGCAGAGCTCCGAGTGGCTGATGGGACGCACATGTCTGACTGGGATCGTATGTTATCGGTTACACACATGACCCGTGACATGAGGAAACATGAGAAAACATTTGCACTAGTGAGAACTTTAAGTATCCTGACACAAATTTTCCATGGTAGCTGTAGTTTTTGCCAATTATAAATCCATATAAAATGAAAACAGGATCGCTTTCCAACAGTGTTTAAAATGCAAGACTTCAGGGCAGTGAAAAGAAAAAACAATATATATTGTGATCATGAATTAAACATTAGTTCGTCTTTTTTAATTAAATTGTGGCCACAAATTAGGAATTTATTCCCCCAGTGTATTAATTCATTTCTTCATCTTAAATCATGGCCATGTTGTACTTGTTTTGATCACATTACATTGGTACAACATGGTCATGATTGTACGGAAGCTTGTTTCTACCACAGAATAAAACTATTTAAAAAAGGCAGTTACAACTTTTTATCTCACTATTCTGACTTTTATTTTTCTCGCAATTGTAAGTTTATGTCACAATTCTGACTTTTTTTTTCAGAATAGGGAGATAAAAGTTCAGAACTCGATGTAAACTGACAATTCTGAGAAGAAATGTCGGAATTGTTAGATATAAATTTACAATTGTGAGAAAAAAGTCAGAATTCTGAGTTAATATCTTGCAATTCTGATGTCTTTTGCCAGAAAAAGTGAGAATTGTGACTTATAATCTCAGAATTGCAAGAAAATAGTCATAATGGTTAGAGATAAACTTAGAATTGCAAGGACAAAAAGTCAGAATTCTGACTTAATATCTTGCACTTCTGATGTCTTTCTTGGAATTCTGACTTTTTTCTTAGAATAATGACATAATAGTCAGAATAGTGACATAAAAAGTCAGAACTGCGAGATGTAAACTCACAATTTTGACAAAAAATGTCAGAATTGTTAGATATATTCTTGCAATTGTGAGAATAAAGTCAGAATTGCGAGAAATAAACTCCAAATTGCAAGAAAAATACTCAGAATTGCAAGATATAAACATAGAATTGGAAGAAAAAAGTCAGACTCCCGAATTAATATTTTGCAATTGTGACATCTTTTTCTGAATTGCCAGAAAAAGTCAGAATTGCAAGAAAAATACTCGGAATTGTAAGATATAAACAGAGAATTGGAAGAAAAAAGTCAGACTTCTGAATTGGTATTTTGCAATTCTAACGTCATTCTCTGAATTGCCAGAAAAAGTCAGAATTGTGATACATAAATTCAGAATAGCATTATAAATATTTAGAATTGTAAGTTATAAACTTAGAATTGCGAAGACAAAAAGTCAGAATTCTGAATTAATATCTCACAACTCTGACATTTTTTTTTAAATTAAGAGAAAAAGTCAGAATTGTGACAAACTCTGAACTACAAGAAAAATAGTCAGAATCGTGAGATATAAACTTAGAATTACGAGGACAAAAAGTCAGAATTCTGAATTGTTATCTTGCATCTCTAATGTCATTCTCTGAATTGCCAGAAAAAGTCAGAATTGTGATACATAAATTCAGAATAGCATGAAAAATATTTAGAATTGTGAGATATAAACTTAGAATTGCATAGAAAAAAGTCAGAATTCTGAATTATTATCTTGCAATTTTAACATCATTCTCTGAATTGCTAAAATTTGGGAGTCCTAAATTTAGGATTGGCATGCCCATTATTTTTTAAGATTTTCTTGTAAATCGGCAAGTTATGAGCTACTTTTAGCCTTAAGATGCTTTGTGAATACAGGCTATGAATTCTGAATTAATAGCTTACAAAATTCTGTTGTTTTTCTTTGAATGTGACATATAAACTCAGAATTGTGAGAAAAATAGTCATAATTGTGAGATTTAGAATTGTGAAGAAAAAAGTCAGAATTCTAAATTAATATCTCACAATTGACATTTTTCTTTGAATTGCAACATAGTCGTAATTTTGAGATATAAACTTAAAATTGCGAGGACAAAAATACGTTATTTTGCTGTCTTTCTCTGAATTGCAAGAAAAAGTCAGAATAGTGACATACAAACTAATAGAGACATAAAATAATAGTCATAATTGTGAGATATATATTCTGAATTGTGAAGAAAAAAAAAATCTGAATTAGTATCTTGCAATTCTGACGTCTTTCTCTGAATTGCCTGAAAAATTGTCAGAACTGTGACATGCAAACTTAGTATCGCAAAGAAAAAGAAAAAAGTAATTCAATTCAAATATGACTAATCACTCATAGTCATAATTATGACACAAATTCAGAATTGCAAAGAAAAAAGTCAGAATTCTGAATTAATGTCACAATTCTGGTGTCTTTTTCTGAATTGCGAGAAAAATAATCAGTTTTAATATATAAACTTAGAATTGCAAGAAAAAGTAATAATTGTGCGATATAAACTAAAATAAACTAAAATAAACTATAAAATAAATATCTCATAATTTTGACATCTTTCTCTGAATTGTAAGAAAAGGTCAGAATAATGACATAAATTCAGAATTGTGGGAAAAATAGTCTTAATTGTGAGAAAAAAGAATTTGGAATTAATATCTCACAATTTTGATGAGAAAAAGTCTGAATGATGACATATAAACTTGTGAGAAATTGTGAGAAAATTGTCATTAATTATGAGATAAATTAAGAATTGCAAAGAAAAAAGTCAAAATTCTTAATGTCACAAAATCAGAATTGTGAGATATAAACTACATTTTTTTTATCATATGGTGGAAACATGCTTCCATACAATTTACTAATATAAAAGGAAATTAATAAAAAGAAAAAATTAATAATAATTTGTGGCCATGATTTCTATCTTTGGTCCATATGTTCAGGGCTCTGTAAGGTCTAGAGATCTTATTTTTTTTCTTAACCTTGAACTTTTACCTAGAGTGCAATGTTTTCAGAATGCTGTTTTGATGCACAATTCACTGCATTGATTTTCCTTTTTTTCCTGCGTAAGCTTTTACTAGACAAACGTGTTTGACTGTTATGTTTGCGTCTTTTGTTAAAACGTGTGTCTAGCCCTTCTTTTTATATATACCTCTTGCCTTTTTTTTTTTAATGCACAAATACTTTCTATGTGAACAGCCTTCAAGAAGCTTTTGGTTGTTTTCAGTTGTTTTCACTTCCAGTTTAGATGACAGTTTTGGCTAACATTAATTAAGTTACCAAAGTTTTAATGTAGAATGTAATGAAGAAACAGTGGCACAGGGACATCAGAATATGGTAAGAAATTTTAATTTAAATACCTGATTGCCAGTCAGATTAAGCCAATATTCTGGTTTCTAGAAATCTGAGAAAAGACAGCTGGCGTATGCTTGTATTAACCAGATTTTTGGGTCATTCAGAACATCCACCATGATTAAAAATATTCATTGATATCTGCATGTCTCGTATCTCTGATTATTATTTTCCAATAATCACTGACTGTACAGTTTCTCTTATATATCAATGATAAACAATGCTGCCAAGACAGTTGCCTTTTATTAGCCAGTGAAAGAATGCTGTACAGTGTCCACCCATGTGTATTTCTTTTGTCAAAGCAGAGATTGCATATGCCTCCAATTTCAAGTATCTGAAAAGACTGAGATCACGCAGACATATTAAAGTTATTCCACCCTCATAATTGGTGAGACTGACTGCAGCCTCGCTGCCTCTTGCTATTCAGCAACTTGTTGTGACATGGAAAATGTCTAGAGAATGTGTTACATTTTCTTTCTTTCAAGCATAATGGCCATTGGTCGGAATTACAGATTTTACATTTTCACCATTATTACCCAGGTTCCTTTAACACATGTAGCCCTCATAACGGGGCATGTTGTCACAATGTCCTTGTAATATGAAATATCAAACCTTATATATGGTAATATTATACCCAGCTGTCAGTAGAAGTAACAATACTAGCTTGCAAATTAATGAACTCAAATGTTGTTTCGTCATGGTACACTAGAGGGCGCCATTGAGCTTTATACGTGTAACTGTATTAGTACAGGACATTAATATATCCTGAGAGTAGACTATAAAAACAGGGTGTGTTTGTTTCTCTGATCAACACTTGTCATGGTCATACCAGCCTTGGTATTTTTCCTCAGCCTGTAGTTTGTTTATAAAACCAGGTTTTGTGTCCGTGAGGATGTTTGATCTCGGATCTCATCCTCAGGGCAAGGGTGAATTATATTTTGACTCTGTGTATTTTTGTGTGTGTGTCTGGGATGTTGAACTTGGCATTTGTGGTGGTGTGGTCTTGGCGTGAAGATGCTCGCAAGTTTATGTTAGCAGGTCAGCAATCCAGGAGGCCACAATCCACAAATAACCACCGGAGACAGACTGGAACATTCACCCGTACCTCCACCTCTGTCTGAACTGCTCCAGTTACTAGAGATCTACATTTACTCACTGAATACACAATCCCGGCTAACTAATATTAACCAGATATGTGCTTCACATACTGTATAAGTAGCAGTGGATCTCTAAAAGTGTAACCAGCAGCTTAGTAACCACACAAAAATGCCCTAGCAACCAACTAGAACACCATAGCAACTGCATCACTATTTTGGCAAAGCTAAAAAACATTAAGAATGGGTTAGTAGCCACATATCAAGGCCCAAACAATCACCAACAACACCTTAGCAACTCCATAGCAAAGAAAAACACATAGCCACATAACAACACCCTAGCAACCACCCAGAACGCCATAGCAACTGCATCGCTATTTTAACAAATGGCTTAGTAACCGCATAGCAATGCAATCACCCACAACGCCTTAGCGACTCCATAGCAACCACCAAGAACATCATAGCAAAATGAGATCTACTCAGAACAGCTTAATAACCACGTAGCAACAAGTTAGAACTATTCATAACAGCTTTATAACTGCATAGCAACACCATGACAACCACCCAGAACTTCACAGCGAAGTTCAAACTATTCATAACAGCTTAATTACCGCATAGCAACACCATAGCAACCACCTAGAACATCATAGCAAAGTTAGAACTATTCATAACAGCTTAATTACTGCATAGCAACACCATAGCAACCACCCAGAACATCATAGCAATGTTAGAACTACACAGAACAGCTTAACAACTGCATAGCAACACCCTGGCAACCACCCAGAACTTCACTGCAACATTAGAACTACTCAAACCAGCTTAATAACCACATAGCAACACCCCGGCAACCACCCAGAACATCATAGCAAAGTTATAACTACTCAGAACAGCTTAATAACCACATAGCAACACCCCGGCAACCACCCAGAACATCATAGCAAAGTTATAACTACTCAGAACAGCTTAATAACCACATAGCAACACCCTGGAAACCACCCAGAACATCACAGCAAAATGAAAACTACTCTGAACAGCTTAATACGAACCAAACAACCAGAACATCATAGCGAATTTTGAACTACTTAGAAGAAGCTTTGTAACCACATAGCAACACCCTAGCAACCACCCAGAGCTTAACAGATAGCAAATCTTAAAAACCACTCAGAACAGTTAACTCACAATATAGCAATGCCCTAACAACCATTTGTATTACCTGCCTAGAACACCAAAACAACTGCATAGCAGAACTTAAAATCCACTCAGCTTAGTTACCACATAGCAATGCCATAGCAACCACAGAAAAAACCCAAAAGCCACTCAGAAGAGTTTAGTAACCACAAAGCAACGGAGAAATAACGCTTTTTATGTTACTATTTTTGAGTTCAGTATGTCGACAGGCAGTGAATACAAAGGAAAAATCATTTGATGACTACATAATGTGAAGCCCCATCCTACATTCCAGCTGTCAGTCAAAAGTTATTGGTTGCAATTGTGTAATTGTCTTCAGACAGACACATCTCAAACTCTTCCAGACAATGACTCTCGATGTGGGCCAGAGAGGCTTCTGGAGACCAGCCTGCTGCAGGACCCAGTGCTGAATATGTGACCTTCTCAAGTCTACCTGCTAAACTGTGTCGTCTGTGTGAGAGAGGACGTGCGCTATTTTTACACAACGACAAATTGTGAAGGAAATGAAGCGAGAGGGAGGGTTGCCAGTGGACGCCGAGACCTGTAAACTCCCTGAACCGAGGCCTATGAGAGAAATTTCACAAATGAGATCTCTTAAAAATCTTTTCCAAGATTACTTGATCATTTATGCTTTTCCTAGATAAACTGTAGCACAAATGAAGGCTTTTTGGTGAAGATTTTCTGCTTTTTGAGTGCTTCAAGTCCCACATACAAACGGTAGAATAGATCGCAGTAGTAACTGTTGTCAGATTTGTCAAATATATCAAAACCAGTAATCATAAATCATAGATCTCAATATGAACTCTTATTTTTCCTTATTATTTCCAAGACCAAACTATCTGAGCGATGCTAGTCACATTAATTTTACCGCTATACTCTTTCCCAATTAAGTAATAAAAAATATAATTAAACATTTGATCAGTGTATGGGCCGAGCAAGCTGGCTAATTGGCTAGTACTAGTGATTGAACGTGAAGTTTCACTACGTTTTGTAACCGTAAAGTAGTGAAACTTTACGGTTACAAAACGCAGTGAAACTTCACGTTCAATAACAAAATGTTTGCATTCCCTAGTGAAACTTTGCATTTACTCGCAAAATGTTTGCGTTCTTTAGTGAAACTTTACTTTCACTCACGTTTGCGTTCTCTAGTGAAACTTTACGTTTACTTACAAAATGTAGTGAAATTTCACGTTCAAAAAAAAAAAGGTTTGCATTCCCTAGTGAAACTTTGCATTTACTCGCAAAATGTTTGCGTTCTCTAGTGAAACTTTACTTTTACTCACGTTTGCGTTCTTGTGAAACTTTGTTCGCTCACAAAATGTAGTATAATTTCACGTTTACTCACAAAATGTTTGCATTCCCTGGTGAAACTTCACGGTTACTCACAGAATGTAGTGAAACTTCATGTTCACTCACAAAATGTAGTGAAAAATTTCACGTTTACTCACAAAATGTTTGCATTCCCTGGTGAAATTTCACGTTCACTCACAAAATGTAGTAAAAAATTTCACGTTTACTCACAAAATGTTTGCATTCCCTGGTGAAACTTTACGGTTACTCACAAAATGTTGTGAAACTTCACGTTCACTCACAAAATGTTTGCGTTCTCTAGTGAAACTTCACGTTCACTGACAAAATGTAGTGAAACATTAGTGAAACAAATGTATTGATACATTTTGAGTAAACTTAGTTTCACTACATTTTGTCACTGAATGGAAATTTTCACTAGAGAACACAAACATTTTGTGAGTAAAAATTTCACTACATTTTGTCAGTGAATGTGAAGTTTCACTAGAGAACGCAAACATTTTGTAGTGAAACTTCACTGACAAAATATAGTGAAACTTTGTTCACTCACAAAACGTTTTCATTCTCTAGTGAAAATTTTACATTCACTGATAAAATTTAGCAAAACTTTACGTTCACTCACGTTTATGTTCTCTAGTGAAACTTTACGTTCACTCACAAAATGTAGTGAAATTTCATGTTTACTCACAAAATTTTTGCATTGCCTACTGAAATTTTGCATTCACTCACAAAATGTTTATGTTCCCCTGAGAAACTTTTCCTCAATTTGGAAAATGTTCGCGTTCTCTAGCGAAACTTTGCATTTACTCACAAAATGTTGGCACTCTTTAGCAGAACTTTACATTAACTACTTTGCATTCACTCACAAATTGTTTGTGTTCTCTAGGGAAACTGTTCTCTAGCAAAATTTTGCATTTGCTCGTAAAATGTTTGCATTTTCTTGCGAAATTTGTGTTCACTTACAAAATGTTTGTGTTCTCTAGTGAAACTTTGTTCACTCACAAAATCTTTGAGTTCTCTAGCGAAACTTTGTGTTCACTCGTGAAATGTTTGTGTTCTCTAACGAAACTTTGTGTTCACTTCCAACATATTTGCGTTCTCTAACAAAACTTTGTTCACTCATTAAAAAATGTGCATAAAAAAAAGTTAAATTTTGTGTTTACTCACAAAATGTTTGTGTTCCCCCGAGAAACTTTGCCTTAATTTGGAAAATGTTTGTTCTATAGCGAAACTTTGCATTCACTCAAAAAATGTTGCTGTTCTTTAGCAGAACTTTACAGTAACTATTTTACATTCACTCACAAATTGTTTGTGTTTTCTAGAGAAACTGTGTTCTCTAGCAAAATTTTGCATTTGCTTGTAAAATGTTTGCATTTTCTTGTGAAATTTGTGTTCACCTACAAAATGTTTGCGTTCTCTAGTGAAACTTTGTGTTCTTTCACAAAATATTTGCATTTACGCAGAGAATGTTTGTTTTCCCCGAAGAAATTTTTACTTGCAAAAAGTTTCCCTATTAAAACTTTGCATTGCCTTAATTTGGAAAATGTTTGTGTTCTCTAGCGAAACTTTGCATTCACTCACAAAATGTTGCCGTTCTTTAGCAGAACTTTACATTAACTACTTTGCATTCGCTCACAAATTGTTTGTGTTCTCTAGAGAAACTGTGTTTTCTAGCAAAATGTTGCATTCGCTCGTAAAATGTTCGCGTTTTCTTGCGAAATTTGTGTTCACTTACAAAATGTTTGCGTTCTCTAGCGAAACTTTGTGTTCTTTCACAAAATATTTGCATTTACGCACAGAACGTTTGTGTTCCCCCAAGAAATTTTTGCTTGCAGAAAGTTTCCCTATTAAAACTTTACGTTCACTCACAAAATATTTGCATTCTCTAGTGAAACTTTGTGTTCACTCGCAAAATGTTTGCGTTCTTTAGTGAAACTTTATGTTCACTTGCAAAACGTAGTGAAACTTTACGTTAATTCACGTTTGAGTTCTCTGGTGAAACTTTGTTTACTTTGTTTACAAAATGTAGTGAAATTTCACGTTCGCTCACAAATTTTCCCAAACAATTTTGTGTTAGCTCTCAGATGTATTGCAGTTCTTCCAATAAACTTTGTGTTTAGCTAGTTAGCAATGAACATATCAACTTTAGCCATCTTTAGCCACCTTTTGACTCGAGATCAACAATAGAAGAAGCTAATATGCTATAGCGCCCCTTGTGGCAAGTGTTAGCATACTTTCTACAAATAACATTGACATATTCCGGAATTGTGTAGGTAAAAACAAATGAGTTTCAGACAGGAACTCCCTGACATACAGACAAAAATAAAGATTGCCTACCTAGATGACACCTACGAATAGTACAAAACACACATACACACACACACACACAGAGCTATATCTGGACGCTACCCAAATCTCTCCCCGTGGTCTGCTCTCTGCTCGGGTGTGTCCACTCGCCTCGGGACGGGACAGAATAGACTATTGTTAACCTCAGAAGACACAAAAATTTCAAACAATTCAACACACACACACACTCACACAGCCTGACGTAAATGGCGAGTGTGAGTGTGTGTGTGCGTGTGTGTGTGGCAGGAAAGACTGGTAATGAAGGGCTACAGTTGGCAGAGGGTAAAATATATCTCATTGTTATCAGTCCTCAACAAGCCTTTGTTCTGCTGCTGGTGCTCTCTGCTTTGTACGTGATTCGGTGGAATTATAGATGTAAGTGTGTGTTTGCACAGTATGGATGGAAAATCTGACTGTCCTTTGTAGATCACACACTGACTGTAATCATAAGGATTTGAGTTAAAGCGAGCGCCCGCGTGCGTGTCGCAGTTTGATTCGTGCGTCTTTCAGCATGACTGCAAAGTCATCATCAAAGCTGTCTTTGAGCGTGCGGAGTCAGTCCGCACACACATACACACACTTTGAAGTCAAGCCGGGTGACTTGCCGAGTTGCTGAGTGTGTGAGAATGAGTGTGACATATGTAACACCTGATCTCAGCACATCCTGCTATTCACATATAAACACTCAAGACATACTGAACCTCAAGAGCCCACCTCCCCCCTCTCTCGTTCTGAGGGTCTGACAGTGCTGTTCTGTTGTCAGGGCTGGAGTGTGTACTACAGTGTGACTGGCAGAGAGTTATATAAGGATGCTGCTACTCAATGCCGATGATGTTTCACCTCACATTATGTTCTTGTAAGATAATATTCATGTACTGCTATATTGATAATTCACCTGTATTGTATTACAGATGTAATCAAAATGTATATTATAATTAAGACTAAGTAATAATAATACATTTTATAAATAAAAACTCATAATTTAATGTGTGTGTGTGTGTCTGTGTGTATATATACACACACACACACACACACACACAAATACTAATTTACAATTATTATTAATGTCTTATTGTAGTATACAGTTATTCATAGTTATTATTATTATTAACCTTAAGAATAATAATAATCAATTTTAATAAAATGATTGTTAAAATAATTAAATGAATAAATATGATTAATTATATCAATTCTAAATAATAATATAAAACAATTACACATAAATGAAATATCATTATGAATACTAAATATTATATTGAAGTATTGCATAATGTATTAATGTAATAATACATTAGGATTCATAATCATTAATTTATGTAATTTATATAATTATATTATGTCTAAAAATACTCATTTATTACAAGTAATTATATATATATTGATGTATTTTTATTCATGTAAAATTATATATTGCATTTTTTTATTATGTATTTTTATTAATGTAAAATTAAAACAATATATTGCATTATATACATTAATATTATTGTTCATTTGATTTTCTGTAGTTTTTATTTTCTTTTTAAAAAATAAAATTAGAATATTAAGAAATATAGTAATAATAAGTAGTAATGTGATGTATTTTAGTAATTTAAAAAAAATATATAGGAATTTATTTTAGTATATGTATATATATATATATATATATATATATATATATATATATATATATATATATATATATATATATATATATATGAATGATATATATTTTTAAAAATATATATATTTATTGATATATTTTATATGTATTTTATATTAAAATGTTTCATTTTGTACTTTTTGTTTTAATGTAAAATTTTAATTATACAATATATTGAATTATATACGTTAATATTACTCATTTGATTTTCTATAATTTTATTTATATATATATATGATTAGAATTAATATAAATAAAATTAGAATATTACAAAATAATGTGTAAAGTAATGTGATGTATTTTAGTAATTCAAAAATATATATAGAAATCTATTTTAGTATGTGTATATATATATATGAATGATATATATTTAAAAATATATATATATTTATATTGCTATATTTTATATATATTTTATATTAAAATGTTTAATTTTTTACTTTTTTTGTTTTAATGTAAAATTTTAATTATACAATATATTGCATTTTATATATTGATATTACTCATTTGATTTTCTATAATTTTTTTAATATATATATATATATATATATATATATATATATATATATTTACATAGTTTGAATAAATATTAATAATTATAAATTGTTATAATAAAAAATGAGTTTGTCATTATTATTATTTATTCATACAAGTTAATTTAAGAAGGTGTGTGTGTATATATGTATATATATATATATATATATATATATATATATATATATATATATATATATATTTTTTTTTTTTTTTTTTTTTTTTAAGTTTTTTGTATTCATGTATTTTAGATATCTGTCCACTCACACATTCATCCATGTGTATTTACATTTATTCATTCATCATAATCCATAATTTTCAATCCATCTGCTGGACTGAGATTTGACCTCGGCTCTGCTGACCTGCCATCTGCTGATGTTGACAGGCCAGTCTCCATTCTCCATTGCTCAACAGCAGCTCAGAAAAACACTGGAAATTCTGTCCCAAGGAACAAATTAGCAGGAATTTCACACAGAAGAAATCCCCATCTCTGCTTGACGTCACGCTTCTTTTATTCCACATTTAGGCTGCATTCTCAAACACTGCTGCTATTTCCACATTGTTCCATGTCTGTCAAAAAAGGCCATTGCTGTTGTGTGTGTGTGTGTGTGTGCGCACCGCGGTCAGCCGAACAAGAGCTTGGCGCGTCTATACAAGGCCTGTTGACCTCCTCTGGCTATAGTAGTACAGTGTGTGTCTGTGTGAGTGTGTACTAGCCTATTGTCTGTATGCCTGTTATCATTAGACTGCAGTTTCCTATGTTGTAAGGGAAGGAGAGCGAGAAACTTGTTAAATATATCTTCGGCTTTCAGCGCAGATAAACTTAACTGCACCAGCTGCAGCTAAATGACCAGTTAATGTATTTCCAACACAGTTTTCATACAAGAAAACATACAAAACACTTAAATTCACAGACTTGCTGCTCTTTATAACACTGCTTGTCTGCAAACACACAAACACGAGACGTCACACACCCTGTGACCTCAGCAGAAAGGAATGCAATCGAAAATAGAAAGAGACACAGTAGTTTGCTTTTGAGATGAGAGACAGAGAAAAGAGAGAGAGAGAGAGACAGACGTGCAGACAGACGAACGGTAAATGCCAGACTAAAGTAGTAATACAGCTGACTGTCACTCGTTCAAGAAAGGGTTGGGGCACTTTTACACACTTAAAAACAAAATAACACATGAGTCACTCCTCAGGTTCCCGTAAAATGACATTTCTGCATAGTAAGTGGACAGTAGTACGTTCCAAGGTGCTGATGCAGAGTGTTATGGATAAGTGCTTTAACAGTCTGGTCAAAGATCAGTTTTCTTAAAGGAATAGCATGCCTAACAATAAAAAAAAAAAAAATGTATTCATCCTCCAATTGTTCCAGATGTGCTTGACTTTCTTTTTTTGGAACGTAAAATGAGATGTCTGACACAATGTTCAAGCTGTTCTTTTCTTTACAGTGAAAGTGAATGGGGACTAGAGCTGCTGAGCTCTAAAAAAACAAGAGGAACCACAAAAATGTCATTGAAAAGAGCAGTTTGGACACTCTACCAAAAAATGTTAGTTTGTGGTTATGAAGTATAAAACCTAAAAAGACGAATATCAGCTCCAGTCCCCATCCACTTTTATTTGAAGAGAAGAGGAGTTTGGACAATCTGGCTTTCAAAACATTTTGGTTCCCAGAATGTTCTGAAAATGTTACTTTGTGCTTGTAATAAATAAAATCTAAAAATTCCGAAGTTTGAAATTAATTTTCAAAGAAATAATGGATTTGGATATGTAGTTTGAATGTGATTTATTTGTCATTGTAGCTTGATGAGTCCAGTCACCATCCACTTTCATTGCAGTAAAAACTTAAAAGTTCAACATTGGAAATTACTTTCTAAATAAATAACAGAATTGGGTTTGAATATGCAGAAGCACAAATAAGATTTATTTATTTATTTATTTATTTATTTATTTATTTATTTATTTATTTATTTATTTATTTATTTATTTATTTTTGCTTAACAGTCAGATGTTTTGCAAATGTTAGTTTATGGTTGTAATAAATCTTAAAAATCCCAATGTAAGAAATTAATTTCCAAAGGAATAAGCAAATGAGTTTGATTATGCGTAAGCGTAAATGTGTTTTGTTTGTCATTTGTTGTTTTGCAAAAGCTCCAGTCCCCATTCACTTTCTCTGCAGTGCAGTTTAAAATATCTTTTTGGAAAAAAATTTCCGTCTGAAAAAAATGTTGGTTCTCAAAATGTGCCGGGATACATTAAAAAAAAAAGTTTGTTTTAAAAATAACTGCCATTTTGAGTGATATTACTTGGAATGAAGAATAAAAAACACGATTTTTAAACATTTTTAGAGGCATCTGTTTTTGCAAATAAACTTTTTTTTTTTTGTCTCGATGGATGTTTTTCTGCCACTTAATAAAACAACAAAAAAAAGGTAATTGTGACATTTTATCTCAATTCAGATTTTTTTACTTTGCAGCTATGAGTTTACATCTCACAAAATAAAGTCAGAATTGCAAGATATTATATATACAATTCTGACTTGTTTTCTCAGAACAGCATGATATAACTCGCAATTGCAATTATAAGGTTTCTCAGAATTGCCCCTTTATTTCTCAGAATTCAGAGTTTTAAATCTTGCAATTCTGACTTAATTTCTTAAAATTGCGTGGTATAAACTCTCACAATTCTAAGTTTAAATCTCACAATTCTAAGCTTTTTTTGCAATTGTGAATTTAAATCTTCCTAGTCTGACTTCATTTTTCATAATTTTGTGGCAAATAAAGTGAGAACGGCAAAATATGATATATATAGTTATAAGTTGTTTTCTCAGAATTGCATTATATAAAATTGTAATTGCGAGTTATAAGGTTTCTTAGAATTGCGTTTTTAAATCTCGCAATTTGGACCTTTTTCACAATTGTGAATTTAAATCTCCCAATTCTGACATTTTTTCTCAGAACTGTGAGATATAAAGTCAGAATTGTGAGTTATGAAGTCAGAATTGTAAGATATAAACTTACAGTTGTGAGAAAAAAAGTCAGAATTGCAAGTTTATATCCCACAATTCTGACTTTATATAAAAGTCTCAGAATTCTTTTTTTTTTTTTTTTTGCAATTTATGTTTAAATCTTCCTATTCTGACTTTATTTCTCAGAACTGTGTGATATAAACTCACAATTGCGGGAAATAAAGTGAGAATTGCAAAATATAAGCTCACAGTTGTGACCTTTAGTTTTCTTAGAATTGCATTATATAAAATCGCAATTCCAAGTTATAAGGTTTCTCAGAATTGTGACTCAGGTTTCTCAGAAATGCAAGTTATAAATTCAGAATTGTAAGACATAAACTCACAGTTGCAGGTTATACAGTCAGAATTGTGAGATACAAAGTCAGAATTGTGAGATATAACCTCACAACTGCGAGTTATAAAGTCAGAATTGTGAGTTATGAAGTCAGAATTGTGGGATATACACTGTAAAAAAACAACTTAAATTTGTTTCAACTTAAAAAATTTGGTGTTCGTGCTGCCTTAACATTTAAAGTTTACTCAACTCAAATATCCATGTTTTTATGTAGTACAACTTAACATTTCATTTTGACTAAACTTAAAATTTTAAGCCAGCACGAACACTTACTTTAAGTTGAAACAACTTTTTTTTTTTTTTTTACAGTGTAACCTTACAATTGTGAGAAAAAAACAATCCCACAATTCTGACAATTCTGACTTTATATAAGTCAGAATTGCAAGTTTGAATCACACAATTCTGAAAAAAAAAAAAAAAAAAGTCAGAATTGTGACATAAAAAGTCGTATTTCCTTTTTTATTTTTTATTCAGTGGTGAAAATGAGCTTCCATAAGTCTTTGAAATTTATTTTAAAAGGAACACTAAAAATTAGACCTTTGACACAATGTTCAAGCTGATCTTTCATTTACAATGCAAGTGAATGAGGAACAAAATAACAAGAAGGAACATAATGTATAAAAAACAGTTTGGACAGCAACTCAAAAAATGCTAATTCTTGGGAACATCAGTTTAAAAGACCAGTGTTAGTGGATCAGTGATATTAGTTTCCAAAAAATAACCAAATGGGTTTTGAAGCACAAATAAGATTTATTGTCACATAAATTACATATAAACTATGATTTAATTTCAGATAAACAAAGGAAATCAGAAGGCGTCGATAATGTTGAATTAGACTTTGAAGACATATAGAGCTGGGTGTCATCAGCATGACAATGAAAATTTATACCATATTTAGGGAAGATTTGTCCTAAAGGCAATAGATAAATAATAAACACAAGCGGGCCCAAAACTGAGCCCTGAGGCACACCACTAGTAATCTGAGATATCCACGATTTGAAACGTTTAATTTGAACAAACCGAGTCCAACCCGATAAATAAGATCAATTAAGAAGAGGACCAGTGATTCCAATGGAAAAGCTTTTTGTTTTTGTAATTAAACGGTGCAAAAACTGATCTAAAATCACCTCCAGACCTGTGATATGTAAATACTGATCTGTTAGTCAATGTCAGTCTGAAGTTAAAGCTATGAGACACAGGTAGTTTCCTCACCGTAGACTAATGATGTCATGCATGTGTGACTCAGCGAGGTCCCAAAGTCCCCCGGGACCGCATTCCAGGACGGGCCACTCATCCGAGTCAAAGAGTCACTCTCGCTCTCACTCCTTCTGTGTGTCTGAGGGCTTTTGTCACTAATTAACTTTCTATATGTCCGTCAACAAGCAGGAATTCTTAACCCATGACATCATCACTCTATGTAAAACCTCCTGCAGGAGAAACAGTGTTACCGTAAGGACCTGTTTTGAAAGCATTACTGCCCAATAAGGATATATTCCTGTTTTTTGCACTCAGGTTAGTCACACAGGATTTTCTCATCCTGTTTGCTGTCTCAGCTGATGGTTTTAGCAGCTGAGATGGAAGACTGTGAGTGATGGATTCAGGAGAGCTGTGGAAGAGGTGATGTGTGCCTGACTCATGTGGAGTAAAATACATTACGTCTGGTTCTCTGTCCTGACATTGATCGCTTTGCCATTTTGCTTAGTGTTTGGCCTTATCCACAGACGCCTATTATGTCTGAGCAAACCCATAATCATTTTTATGATCTATGATTATGATAATATGATAACCATGGGTAATTATAAAGAATGAAAGAGATACACTATTGACAATAAACATTTATTGCTTAGGAAGTAGGTGGGCAGTGTTATTTTAGTACTATTTATATAGTATTATAGTATTTATTTATATTTTGAATTTCTGTTTTAATTGTAGCTTACATATAAATAGAAATATTTTAGAAAAGTAATAAAAACTTTTGAAACTTTTTGAAATGTCTGTAATTTAAATAAAGAAAACATTGAAGTACTAATATTATTAAAACTTAAATTTGATTTAAAAATTCTAGTACTTCAGATATTTATTTCATTTAGTTGCCAAGGCAGCATTTTTCGTTTTTTTTTTTTTTTTTTTTTTTTTTTTAAGTTTTTTCTTAGTTTTCTAAAATATTTCTGCTTAGTATTTAGCTAAAATAAAAATGGGGGAAAAAATTTAACATTTTAAAATAATAATAAATAATGTTATTATATCATTACATTAGGGTTTATATATATAATATTTATATATTTATATTTATATATATATATTTAAGAATTTAAGAATTTAAGAATTTTTTTAAAAATTTAATATTTAAAATAATAAATGATATTATTATATTATTAAATTTGTTTTTATTGTTATTATTTTAATATATTATTTGTATCCTTTTTTCCTATATTATATTATTAAATTATTATTTTTGTTTACATTTTATTTTTTATGTAACATTTTATTTAGTTTCAGTTATATTTTTACATAGGTGAGATTTTAGAATAATATTTATAATAAAATAAACAAACACATGTACATTATGGACTATGGAAGGAATACAAATAATACAAATAAAATAATAATATATAATAATACTAATATTCTAAAATCTTACAGACGAAAATGTAGCTGAAACTAAATATGTTACATGAAAAAAAACCTATGCATTATTCTAGTATGTATTAACATTTTTATTCAATTTTTATTTTTTAATTTTAATATTAGTTTAAAACCAAACTTTTTTAAGAAAACTAAGCAAGACTTAAACCTAAAAATAAAATGAAAAATGTAATTGTGACATTTTATCTCACAATTTAGACTTTTTATCTCTGAATTCTGAAAAATAAGTAAGTAAATAAATAAATAAAGTCAGAATCATGAAATAAAAAGTGAAAAAACCTTTAATTTTGTATTCTGTGGCAGAAACAAAAACAAGAATTGCGAAATGTAAACTCAGAATTCAGATTTGAAAATCTGACAGTTGCGAGGAAAAAAAGTCAGAATTGCGAGTTTGTCTCATAATTCTGAAAAAAATTTGAATTGTGAGATCAAAAGTCGTAATTATTCGCAATTAATCTTTGTTAATTTTTTACACTCTGCCAGAAACGGATTTCCATAGAAAACTGAAATTGTAAATTAAGCTTGCATATTAAGATATTAAGAGCTACTTGAATGGAGGCGTATTTTCCAACTCTTGCTTTAGGTCACAAACATTGAGCGTGACTAACACACACACTGAAGCTCAGCTGTGTTTATGTGCGAGGGAATGTTACCAAGGAAAAAACACAGTCCAGTGATGACCCCGAAGACACTTGCTCAAGCGCTCAATAGAGCCATTGATAGATGAAAGAGTGGAAGCAAAGAAAGAGAGGGACAGATTTACGATTTACGTCTATCAGACAAAGGTGTAGTCACTGATTCAGAGGCAACATGAACATCTGAGGTCAAACACGCAAGCGGCATAAAATCTTCCACTTCCTTATCTGTTCATTGCTTGTGTCTTTTAGAAATGTTCTATATTTTAAATAATGTTTAAACTATAGAAGCCTATTTTCACCAATGGATGAAAAGTAAAAAAAAAAAAAATGTAACTGTGACATTTTATCTTACAATTCTGACTTTTTTCTCACAGTTTTGACTTTTTTCTCAGAATTTTGTGATACAAACTTACAATTGCATAAAAAAACTGAATTCTGAGATTTAAACTCACACTTCTGATTAAAAGAAGTCAGAAATTGTGAGATATAAACTCACAATTCTGAGAAACTTTATAACTTGCAAGTTTGAGCTTATATTGTATAATTGTGAGTTTGAAACGTTTTTTAAAGTCACAATTCTGCAAAAAAGTCAGAAACTGCAAGATATAAACTCACTATTATGAGAAATAAAGTCACAATTCTGAGAAACCTTGCAACTACTTATATCACGCAATTCTGAGAAACCAAGTCGGAATTGTGAGTTTATATCTTGCAATTCTGACTTTATTTCTCGAAATTGCGCGTTTATAACTCAAATCTTAGAAATTAAGTCAGAATTGCGAAATTAAAACTTGCAATTGTGGAAAAAACCTCAGAATTGTGAGATATAAACTTGCAATTCTTAGAAATAAAGTCGCAATTCGGAGAAACCTTATAACTCGCAATTTCGAGTTTATATCACAATTCTGAGAAAACAAGTTAGAATTGTGAGTTAATGTCTTGCAATTCTGACTTTATTTCTCACAGTTGCGAGTTTATACCATGTAAATCTTAGAAATTAAGTCAGAAATTGTAAGAAATAGTTGCAATTCTCAAAAATAAAGTTGCATTTCTGAGAAACCTTATACTGTAACTTAGAATTTCAAGTTTATATCACAATTCTGAATTGAACAAGTCAGAATTGAGTTTATGTCTTGCTATTCTGACTTGTGATTTCTTGCATTTAAGAGTTTATATCGCGCAATTCTTAAAAATTGAGCCAGAAATTGAGAGAAATAAAGGTAGAATTATGAGAAACCTTATAACTCATATTTTCGAGTTTATATTGCAATTCTGAGAAAAGTCAGAATTGTGAGTTTATGTCTTGCAATTCCTACTTTTTTCTCACAGTTGCATGTTTATTTCTCTCAGTTTTGAGAAATGAAGTCAAAATTGTGAAATTTGAACTCGCAATTTAAAAAAACCCCTCAGAATTGCGAGATTTAAACTCTCAATGCTGAGAAAAAAAGTCAGAAATTGTGAGATATGAACTCGCAATTCTTAGAAATAAAGTCGCAGTTCTGAGAAACCTTATAATTTGCAATTTCGAGTGTATCGTAATTATGAGAAAAGAAGTCAGAATTGAGTTTGTATCTTGCAGTTCTGACTTTTCTCGCAGTTGTGAGTTTATACCACGCAATTCTTAGAAATGAAATCAGAAATTGCGAGAAATAGTCGCAATTATTATAAACAAAGTTGCAATTCTTAGAAACTAGAGTTTGCTTTCGAGAATTCTGACTTTATTTCTCACAATTTCTGAGTTCATTTCTAAGAATTGTGTGGTATAAACTCACAATTGTGAGAAATTGTGAGAAATAAAGTCATAATTCTGAGAATCCTTATAACTCGCAATTACGAGTTTAAGTTGCAATTACCTAGGGCATCTCTCAGACAGGTCCTTCAAGGTATCTTGGAGAGGTGAGGTATCCAAGTCACAACATCTAACTACTGGGGTGCCTCAGGGCTCAGTTCTTGGACCACTTCTCTTCTCTGTCTACATGGCATCACTAGGTTCTGTCATTCAGAACCAGGGCTTTTCATATCACTGCTATGCTGATGACACTCAGCTCTACCTCTCATTTCATCCTGATGATCTGATGATAGCTGCTAAGATCTCAGCTTATCTAACAGACATTTCTTACTGGATGAAGGAAAATTACCTTCCACTCAACCTTGCCAAGACAGAGCTGCTTGTGGTTCCATCAAACCCATCGTTTCATCACGATTTCACCACCCAGTTAGGCACATCAACCATAACTCCTTTAAAAACAGCCAGAAACCTTGGAGTTGTGATTGATGATCAGCTGACTTTCGCAGACCACATTGCTAAAACTGCCCGGTCCTGCAGATTAGCTTTATTCAACATCAGGAAGATCAGGCCCTTTCTTTCAGAACATGCTTCACAACTCCTTGTTCAAGCTCTAGTTCTGTTCAGGCTGGACTATTACAATGCTCTTTTGGCAGGTCTTTCAAACCTTTACATTTAATCCAGAATGCGGCTGCAAAATTAATTTTTAATGAGCTGTAAAGAATGCACGTCACACCTCTCTTCATCAATTTGTACTGGCTACCAATAGCTGCTCGCATGGGCAACATTTGACTCTTAAATCCAGGGGGGGGGGGTTCGTTGGTTCGTTGTTACTAAAGGTTTCTGAGTCAGTGTTGCCATCTGCTCTTTGGATGCGCCTTTAGAGAGAAATGCATCTTTACAGAGTTTTTGTTTTCGATTTGCTTTATTTCGTTAAGTTATAATTTAAAGTTTTCTATAGATATATGTATCATGTCTGTGAGGTTTGTTTTCGCTGAGTTTCGGTTCATTTTTGTGACGCGCTCCTGTTGAGTCGACAGAAGCGCATCGTGTCCGCAAAAATGACTGAATATGCGCCTAATAGCACACATTTATCTAGGTTTAATGTTTAAACTAACATTGTTTTATACTTGAACTGTTTTATATCTATAGATATTTTATTTTAGGCAAGTGGTGATATTTTGAAAAGGCAAAATTGATTAAACAGACTATGATCAGTCTTCCGCTGGCCGCTTTCAGCATATAATCCAGCATAAATATGCAGATGTCATCCCGAAACATTGCACTGTATAAAAGAACGTTTCATACAAATTCTGAACGGATTATAGCCTAGAAAGTGCACAAAGCTCGCTTACTTTATTATCACGTAAAAACGTCACTCATCTCAGTTCATCGCGATCTCACAAGTTCTGTTATAATCAATGAAGCTTTCTAAACTATACAATGAATCCCTTATTTACATTGCGTCTGCGCTTAGTTAGTCATGAGCGCGCAAAAGTGCACTTGAAAAAAAAGAACGATCCGGCGCTTTCAGAGGTGAGTGAATTCGGACAAACTAAAATGTTTCTGATTGGCCATTGCGTTCAAGAAATCAGCAGATATGTCTGCATTCCTCAGCGCTGCAAAAACACGTTGCATGCTTTGCCAGATCTTCAGTTGCTTTTGCTTTCGTTTGAGGGTATTTAGCACCGTCTTGTACCTCCGTACAACCGGGCCTGGGAATGGCAAACCACTCCAATTGCAGCCTGGCTGACAACGGGGATGACTAACCATCTTGCCCACCCCCTAATGTCGCCCATGGCTGCTCGCATAAAGTTCAAGGCATTAATGTTTGCTTACAAAACCACCACTGGCTCTGCACCCCTTTACCTAAATTCATTACTTCAGACTTGTGTGCCCTCTAGAAGCTTGCGTTCTGCAAGTAAATGGTGCATTATTGTGCCATCCCAAAGAGGCACAAAATCACTTTTACAGACTTTCACATTAAATGTACCCTCCTGCTGGAATGACCTGCCCAACTCAATCCGAACAGCTGAGTCCTTAGCCGTCTTCAAGAATCGGCTAAATCCACATCTCTTCGTCTTTATTTGACCCTCTAATTCTAGCACTCTCTATTCTAATTCCATTCTTTAAAATAATAATAATAATAATTTGTAAAGCCTCTAACACTAGCTTGGGTTTTCTTTATTGTCTTTTTTTTAATGTCTTAGCACTTGCATGTTTGTTGATTTTGATTGCTTCCATTGTCCCCTTTTATAAGTCGCTTTGGATAAAAGCGTCTGCTAAATGTCTAAATTAAAACAAAAAATTGCATGAGACCACAGGTTCAACAAACATAACATACTTATTTTCTATAGAAGGGAAATTTTGGGAAACCAGAAGTCATGCATGCATGCATTCCTCAAAAATGACATAATACACAACCTTTGTCATACTATGTTCTACGCTCGATGATCTGGGACACACTAATCCTAATCTCACACACTATATAGGACGCATGCGAATTGGGTCGCTGTGCATCCTTCTATTTGACCACTGCAACAAAGCCACTCATATGGCGACACATAGAGAACTTTTACTGATCCAGAACAGCTGTTGTTGTTGTTGTTTTGATTGTTACGTGTCAAACGCTTGTGTGTGTAGCCGTTCCACGCTGTTGAAACATGTCTCCAGTGATAAGGTCTCTTACTGACAGCAATTCTGAATGAGGAGTAATCAGTGATTCATTGGCAAGAAAAAGTGAGAGGTTGGGAAAGCATGATATGTTTGAACCTGCTTTCAGCAGAAATATTCAGGTGTTTCAGACGGCACACAAATATTTTCTTAACGGGATTAACCTGTTTGTGGTGTAGTAGCTGGCACGGTGTTAGACTTTATGTCTCTTTTGTGAGGAAGTAGGGTCTCAGGCGGTTTACACTCCGTTATATCAGATTAATTATGAGATTAAGCTTTAAAGTGGTTTGTTTCTGTTTTTTGCTTCCCGCAAGATATAATAAAGTAGAAATTTTGCAATCGCAATAATCCACCAGTAATCAACACCACTCCAATCCATCAGTTAACATCTTGCGAAGTGAAAAGCTGGATGTTTGTAAGAAACAAATCCATCAAGACATTTTTACCTTTAAAACATTGCTTCTGACTAAAATACAAGACCTCCACCTATAATATTGCTTTGTGCAAGGTTGTCTGGTCTGAATCAGGAGAGAAATATGCACAGATCAAACAGTCAAAAATAGTTCTAAACAAATAAGGATATATAGTGGCTTTTGATGCAAGAGGACAACAGGGGATGGACTTTCTCAGTGGAGGAAGCAGTATTGTAAATTATGGACTCTATAAAATTTAAAAATCTTAAAAATGTAAAAATCTTAAAAATTAATTTTTTTTTAAATTATTTAATTTTAGCTTAGTTTAGTTAGTCATGACTCTAATCCAATCTACTACTAAATACTAAATTGACACTGATCCATGCTGTCTTATTTCCTGCTTAAAAAAAAAAAACTAAGGAACTATGGAAGCCTATTTTCAAAAAGTTAAAAAGGTAATTGCGACTTTTTATCTTACAATTCTGAATTTTTCTCGCAATTTTGACTTTTTTTTTCAGAATTGCATGATACAAACTCACAATTGCATAAAAAACTGTAAATTCTGAGATTTAAACTCACAGTTCTGAGGAAAATAAGTCAGAAATTGTGAGATAAACTCGCAAACTTTATAACTCGCAATTGTGAGTTTATATCTTGCAATTCTGATTTATTTCTCACAATTGTGAGTTTCTACCACGCAATTCTTAGAAATTAAGTCAGAAATTGCAAGAAATAAAGTCGCAGTTCTGAAAAATACAGTAAAGTCGCAATTGTGAGAAACCTTATAACTCAGAATTTCGAGTTTATATCCCAATTCTGAGAAAACAAGTCAGAATTGTGAGTTTATATCTTTTTTCTTGCAGTTGCGTGTTTAAAACTCTCAATTATGAGAAAGTCAGAATCGCAAAATTTAAACTTGCAGGTGTTCAGAGATTTAAACTCACAATTCTGAGGAAAAAAGTCAGAAATTGCGAGATATAATCTCACAATTCTTATAAATTGAGTCAAAATTCTGAGAAACCTTATAACTTGCAATTTCGAGTTTCTATCGCAATTCTGAGAAAACAAGTCAGAATTGTGAGTTTATATCTTGCAATTCTGACTTTATTTCTTGCAATTGTGAGTTTATACCACGTAAATCTTAGAAATTAATTCAGAAACTGCGAGAAGTCAAAATTCTGAGAAATAGTCTCAATTCTCAAAAATAAAGTCGCAATTCTGAGAAAATAAGTCAGAATTGAGTTTATATCTTGGTATTCTGACTTTATTTCTCACATTTGCAAGTTTATATCACACAATTCTTAGAAATGAAGTCAGAAATTGCGAGAAATAAAGTCGCAATTCTTAGAAATAAAGTTGCAATTCTTAGAAACCTTATAACTAGCAATTTCGAGTTTATATCACAATTCTGCGAAAATAAGCCAGAATTGTTTACATCTTGCAGTTCTTTATTTCTCACAATTAGAAGTCCATACCAGGTAAATCTTAGAAATGAATTCAGAAATTGCAACAAATAAAGTCGTAATTCTGAGAATCCTTATAACTCGCAATTATGAGTTTATATCACGCAATTCTGAGGAAAAGTTGCAATTACCTTTTTTTTTTTTGTTTTTTTTTACTTACAGTGGTGGAAACAGGCTTCCATAGTGCACTCATGCAGATTGGGATGCAGCTATGAATAATAATAATAAAAAAAAAATCAAATCAAATAATTTTAAATTATTAAATATATGTAAAATAGTACCTTTTATATATATATATATAATTATACATTAAATATGCAATACATAAAAATGTTAAATGCTATAGGGAAATAATGAGAATAATTTGAAAATAAATTATTTTAAGTTTAGTCAACTTGAAATGTTAAGTTGTACTAAGTGACAACTTAGACATCTGAGTTGACTTAAAAAAAATTGGTTTATTAAACCCAGCTGCCTTAAAATTGTACGTTGAATAAACTCAAATATCTAAGTTGTCACCTAGTACAACTTAACATTTCAAGTTGACTAAAGGTTTTTGAGTTGACTTAAACCTAAAATTTTAAGGCAGCCGGGTAAACAAATTATTTTAAGTTGAATCAACAAACTGTTTTTTTTTTTACAGTGTACCAGGTGCGCTACCGAGCAAGTTTACGCTATCAGAACAGCCGAACATATGGAGCTGGTTATGTGATGCAAATGCCAAAATGCATTAGTTTATAAATCATGCACTAAGATAAAAGTGTTTTGAGGTCATAAAATGTCATAAGATCATCATAAGATGTACAAGTAATGTGCAAGGAACTGTGTGAAAGTAATGAAAGTAAGTCTTTAAACGGATAATTCACCAAAAAATGAAATTCTGTCATTATTTACTTATCCTTATGTCATTCCAAGCCCATAAGACATCCGAAATCTGAGAGCTTTCTGACCCTGCATAGACAGCAACACAACTGACACGTTCAAGGCCCAACAAAGATAGTATGGACTACAATGTTTGATTACCTATCCTCGTAATCATAATTTGTGTGAAACTGAATAAAAGTTTTTTTTTTTTTTTTTTTTACTGTCACTAGTGTTATATTTCAAATGGAAACTACAGTTAAGTAAATGTATAGGTACATATTTGTAGTTTTGCAAAATTGCATTTCTTGTTTAATCTTGTTTAATATTTATTAAAAGTACTAAAAGTATTCTTAATGTAACTGTTCAGATTCTAAATGCTGCATGAAACATCAGTGAAGGAAAGTAATTATTAAAATTCATAAATGATAGACACAGGCAAAAAGATACTTAATTAATCCCCGAGGGGGAATTTTCTAACATTCTTCTATAAATTGTTGCATAAATATAGCAGGAAAGCCCAGACAAGTCGCTCTCAGATTTCTAGCCAAATAGTTTTAGCTTGAGCTAATTGTTTGTTTCATTGTAACCAATCGAGTTTTATGAAAACTTTATGTTGAAGTTTATATTTGAGTTTATATTTGAAGTTTAACGATGGTTAAACTTCAGGATGAAGTTTGGGTTTTCGACATCTCTGAAGGCCATCTGTTAATCTTCCAGATGTTTCTGAGGTGGCTGCAGCTCAGGAGAACTCATGTGCTTCAGTATGTGTCATCAAAGGTGTGAGCATTAAATGCCAGCATTGTTCTGCCCCTCCTGCACCACAAGCACAAGAGGGGATACCCTTTTCAGCATCTGAGTCATGCTGGAGAGGTTGATGCAGAGTTTTCCAAGCCGGAACACCACAGCGGAACAGGAACGGGAAGACACCTGGGAATTTCAATACAAACAATAACAAACATAGCTCAGGAAGAGCTAACGCTAAAGAAGCTAAGTGTGTGTGTATTAAACATGAATAAAGAGGAGTGTGTGAGTAGATGGCAGAGTATTGTATTTGGAAGAGGATGTCTTTGTTCCGTCGCTCCTCTGATTAAGCAAACATAACTCTACGGTTACCTGGAAGCTGAGGATGCATGTCCTCCAGCCCAAAATAACAATTAACCGACATTCACTGCACTGGATTAAACCGTCATTTAATCCAGCATCATACTTTGTATGGTCCTGTCAAGCAGACAAAAACATGAACATGATGAATAGGACATGTAGCTTTGCATGGTTAAATGATATAGTGCTGTTATCACTTAGGGTGTACTCACTTTTGTTGCCAGCTATTTTGACAATAATGGCAGTATGTTGAGTTATTTTCAGAGGACAGTAAATATACACTGCTACACAAGCTGCGCATTGACTAAATTATATCCTCTAAATTATATCCAAGTTTAATTTCTATAGTATTGTCCTTTGAGAAGATATACTAAAATGATTGCTGAAATGTGAGGGGTGTATGCACCCCTGTCTGTCTGTCTATCTATCTATCTATCTATCTATCTATCTATCTATCTATCTATCTATCTATCTATCTGTCTGTCTGTCTGTCTGTCTGTCTGTCTGTCTGTCTCTATCTATCTATCTATCTATC